>JAODAL010029502.1:0-51493 GCA_025379985.1 Phyllomedusa bahiana | reverse complement strand
GCAAAAGGAAACCAAGGGAGGAGAGCGGAGATGACGGGGGGTAAGCGGCACCGAGGTTTGCGGGGTGGACCAGGAGAGGACAAACTGGAAGGTGAGTTCCTAGCGAGAGGACTGTAAGCTAAGCAGGAGCTAGGACACAATACTCAAGCAGGAAGTAACAGGCTTGAGGAGTTTATATAGGACCTGGGACAGGAAACAGGAAACAAGATGGCAACCAGCTGAGACACGATCCACCATCTTGACTGAGGGCAAACTTAAGGGCAAAACACAGTAGCAAGTTCCACGGTATAGCAGGAGCTTCCTGACATCCTCGCTATATAGTGGCGCTGAGCCCAGACCACATAGTAGATCTCTGGCTGAGGGAGAGAGGCAGGTTGAGGACAGGTGAGGGCCGCTGACCCGCTCCCGGGCTATTTCAACTAAGGGTTGTGTCTGACGTTCCCATCGACTCTTGGCTGGGGTTATCAGATATCAAGAACCCTTGGGTTGCTGGTCAACACACGGCCGCTAGATGACACCGGCTGTTCTGGCCTTACCGAGTGACCCCTTGCTGTGCTGTGACCTGGGCCTGCTCCAGGAATGTTTGTGCCACTGCCACTCGCATGTGAAGAGCCTGCCCCCTCTCTGTCTGACATACTGTTTGTTCTAAAATGTACAGACTCTGTTTAATGAAAATATCTATATATGATAAATATACAAACTGTATTTGACTCCAAATGAGCCCACTAACCGGCTTGGGTAACCCTTGGATATAAATTGCTCTATAGAAATCACCAGGAAAAAATTAACTGGTATGTGGCGTGCTAAAACGCCATGTATTTTACTGAATGAGAAAACACAAACACGCTTAATTAACCCTTGGATATAAATTATGCTACAGAAATCATCAGGAAAAATTCCCTCGTCTTTGGCGTTTACAGAAATCAGCAGCAAAAAATTAACTGGTATGTGGCGTGTAAAAACGCTGTTTCTTTTACTGAATACAAAAGCACAAACAGTCTTAGATAACCCTTGGATATTCAATGTGCTCCAGAACTGACCAGAGAGCATTAAAATGTATATGGAGAAGAATTGGACCCACACTGAACTTTAATTCCAATACCCCACAAAATCAAAATTATAACGGAAGAGGAGCAGTCTCTGATAAAAGCAGTGACACCTGTCAAAAATCGCTGTTAAAAGCAAATTTCTTTTGTGTGAGATCTCTGCAGCAGCAGCTGCAGCACGGCACAACGAGAGGAGTGTGAGCAGGCAGCGTTGCGTCCGGACTTATATAGTGCAATGACGTCACAGAATCCCGCCGGTCTCTGATTGGCTTCATCTCTGCACATGTCAGTTAGGGTCTTCCTTTCTTCCTCCCAGACTTCTCTGCCCTGTGTCACGCCATGTGCTTGCGGCCATTTTATCAATTAAAAGCACGCTTCGTTCCTGCGAATCACCCCAAACTTCGACTTCGTTCAGAATTGAAGTGTTCCTAAAATTCTAAACGAGTTCCACTTCGTTAGAATGGATTCGCCCATCTCTAGGGAGGATCAAAACATGTTGGGACCTTAGTTGGGACTACTAGGGTTAATTAAGTGACTTGATGGTTAGCTTCATGACAGGGACACCCTTATCATGACAACCATCCTGTATCTGCATGGTAGGGCTAGTTTTGTAGCCCACTAGGGTCTACTAGGGTTAGTCCCCACTTTTGTTGTGACAGTATATTGTCCCAATTTTCTTATGAAATAAATACTTGCATTATGTAAATATAGACTATAGAGTGGTCCTTAATTTTGTGTATTTTAGATAAATATATTAAAACTTATGTTTTTTGCAAATACTTACTATAGTGCAAGTATCCCATGTTGTGCAATTTTGTGATGGACTTTTTAAAAAAAGGATCTAATAAATGAATATTAGTTATACTACTTCATATGATTGGATATAATGAGTGATTCCTGCTATCATGCAGCCCAGCAAGTAGGAATCAGAACACTAGGGGAGACATGTATGAAGGAAGGCACTTCAATGTGAATTGTCGAGTCTCGTTTTCAGTGTATAATGCACCTGAATGTATGAAAGTGGTTTTTGTATGTTCATAAATGGTCTGTAAAGTTCGACGCGCCTCACTGTGTTAGCCGCATTACGAAACTTAGGCGCATTAGTAATGCGCCTAACATGTATAAAGGCTATAGATGGATGGAAATAATAGAAAAGTCATTAGAATAGCATGTCAGTGAATAGAAACTATGGTACTGATCTTGCTTGGTGGACCACAGGTCCCAGCCAGACCTATGTTGTACTGGCTCTTACTGTCTGTAGAATAAAGGGTGAGAGCAGCAAAAATAAATTTCCAATTTAATGAAGTAAAAATTTAAAATTTAAAAATCTGAACAACATCATCAGTGGGTTATTTAATGTAAAATTAGTTTTAGATTCTATTAATTTTAAATAGATTTTATAGGAGATATTTTTATATTTTGGGATATTATATATTTTTATATTAATTTTATATGATTGCATTTTTTTATTAAATTCAAATAATTTAATTTTATATAATTTTATAATTATCATAAATTACTTTTTATTATTGTACTGGTGGAAGTTGAGTGATACTGGACATTTTGTTCCCTAACAGGAAATCCAACTCCACTTCGACTCCCCAGGCTTAGGCAGACTACATTGACATAGGTCTGCCTGTCGGAGCAGTAATGCGCCTAGTTTTCCTGAACCACATTCATAGATGTGTCTAATATTACGAGTGTGGTGCAACACGCCTCCATAATGCCCCCAGAACATCCCTAGAACGCCCCTCATGTTAGGAGCATTAAAAAGTGTTGAGTCTTACGAACAATGCACCTAATACATTCATTACTTGCATTAGACATCGTAGCCGGCTCACTTAGGCACATTTTACGCCAGAAAAGGGTGAAAAACCCAATCATACATGTGTCCCAAGGAGTTGCTCCTCTTTATTAGAACAGGATACATTGGGAGAATTGTCTGAGAAGGAATCAAATAAACTCAAGGGTGATCTCCATAACAAAAAAGTAACAATAATATCTAGACACAGGAACATTTTTTTTTCTCTTCAGATTTTTGCATTTTAAAATTTGGTTAATTTTTATTTGATCTGAGGTCTACTCCTCTAATTGTAATGCTGCCAACCTTCATAATTGATACATGTTTTTGTTTACTTTGTCTTCAATTGAAAGCGGGTTGCATTAATAAACATTGTGGGAAGACAAGGTTATCTGTTACCAATTAATTTTCCATCACCTTGTACCCTTGGGAGCATGAGACACTACATAACCTCCTTCCTAAGGCGGATGAACAGATATCGAAAAGATGTTTCCAGGATTAGCAAATCGACTGCTGTGTCTTTTGTTGCTAACTTCAGTTGCTAAAACTTCTTAAGTTATCATTTTTCCATGAAGCAAAGGTAAAGGCTTGTTATTGGATGTCTATACCAGTTTCTGCTTCCATTTTAGGAGTAGGACATTATCGCAGCGCTCCTCATTCACATGCACTGACAGCAATCAGTGGTAGGTGCGACGTATGCATGCAGGGTTTGTCACTGACAGAGATCAGTGGTAGAGGTGAGACGTATGCGTGCGGGGTTTGTCACTGACAGCGATCAGTGGTAGGTGCGACGTATGCAGGCGGGGTTTGTCACTGACAGCAATCAGTGGTAGGTGCGACGTATGCTTGCGGGGTTTGTCACTGACAGCAATCAGTGGTAGGTGCGATGTATGATCAGAGGTCCTGCAGCAGAGAGAGAGATCATGTGCAGTCCCATGTAAACACAAACAGATAAAGCATATAGTTTTTTTCTGCAGATCTGTAGAGGCCAGAGGTGTAATAATCTGCAGGATATATCACTGTGTGTGAGAGAGAAAAAAAAAATCACCCATATTTCCCAGAGTCCTGAATGTCAAATGCCCATTCTAATTACAAAGTATGTAGAGAGAGCGAAAAGAAGATATACACTATCGAGTTACACTTAGCTTTTCACTTCCCCTGGCTCACACAGAATGAATTCTCATGTGCACACTTTGGGGCGTCACTGCAGAGAGAGAAGATACGCCCTGCTGGGAGGAGAAACACGCCACTCCACTTCACAAGCTCTGCTTAGCTACAAGTATAAACGGCTGCCAAATGATGAAACGAAAATACCCCTGTAAGGGAGCTCCGATGTCCTTTGAGTAGCAAGTGTTTGGTTTTAGAATTTTAAAGACATTGTCTAGTATATAAGAAAAATATTTTCTTAATAATGTCTCTCTTGAAGTTAGGCACTACTGTAATATAATTTTATGGCATTTTATGTGGGCTTCCTGAAGTTCTACATCAGCTGCTCGAAGCTAAGTAGCTCTGTGTGTTTTTACACACAAGAAACAGCTGTGTGTAAGCCCAGGTGATCAAAAGCTTTTGGCCTTTTTTCAAGGCAGTATTTATTTATTTATTCATTCAATTATTTTATTCATTTATATAGTGCTGTTATAAACAGTGTTGTAGAGAGATGATCATTCTTTACATACTTTTAAGTCATACCTACAGTATCTTACAAAAGTGAGTACACCCCTCACATGTTTGTAAATATTGTATTATATCTTTTCATTGGACAATAGTGAAAATATCACACTTTGACACAATGTAGTCAGTGTACAGCTTGTATAACAGTGTAAATTTGGTATTTCCTCAAAATAACTCAACACACAGCCATCAATGTCTAAAGCACAAAAGTGAGTACGCCACTATGTGAAAATGGACAAATTGTGCACAATTTTCCATTTTCCCTCCATGGTGTCACGTGACTTGTTAGTGTTACAAGGTCTCGTTTGTGTTAAATTTGGTGTTATCGCTCTCACACCCTCTCGTACTGGTCACTAGAAGTTCAACATGGCACCTCATGGCAAAGAATTCTCTGGAGATCTGAAAAAAAGAATTTTTGCTCTACATAAAGATGAGGCTATAAGAAGATTGCCAACACCCTGAAACTGAGCTGCAGCACAGTGGCCAAGACCATACAATGGTTTAAGAAGACAGGTTTCCCTCAGAACAAGCCTCACCATGGTCGATCAAAAAAGTTGAGTGTACGTGTATAGCATCATATCCAGAGGCGATATACTCACTTATGTTGTCACTTAGGGGTGTACTCACTTTTGTTGCCAGCGGTTTAGACTTTGATGACTGTGCGCACAGTTATTTTGAGGGCACACCAAATTTACACTGTTATACAATCTGTATGCTGACTACTTTACATTATTTTGGTGTCATATCTTCTGTGCTGTCCCATGAAAAGATATAATGCAATATAAAGACATTTCAACAGGAAATGCTGCTGCTGTGCTGCTAAGAAGGGAGGCTACACATAGCACAGAAAAAGAACAAATTAGCACAGAAAACATCACAGGGAGATGAATAAAGATTTGGGCAAGTTAATTAAGATTTATTTCGGGGTTGTTTGCTAGACATATAATAAATATGACTTGATAAACCATTATATTTTCCTGAAAATACATTGTTAATTGTTTTTGCTGATGCAATTTAAAATTGGTAATTGATCTTTGTGCTATTTTAACATTTTATGTATTTATCTTGTATTATTTTGTTATTGTAAGCCAAATCTAATCACATGGATATAGCTGACGAATGCTGAAAGTCTATTATCTAAATATGGATGCACCTTAGAAGCTTTCACTCCAGAAAGGAGCTGACATTTGTAGCCATGTATAGGAACTGGAGGATGCTTTTCATCAACTCAGACCGATGAACACCGAGAAAACTTCACTTTGTAGTCTTTTTTTATTCTCTGTATTCATTTTAATACAAACAACCAATTGGATGAGTGTTATACAGTACTACATGAGCATCAATCACTTATTCAACTTATTCAAAGGTAAAATAACTCCTCACGTTTTTCTGCAGCAAAATTGGATCTAATAAACAGAACAGAAAACATTTAAGCATATATATATATATATATATATATATATATAATATATATTATACAGTATATAAATGAATCTATATATATATATATAAAAATTGTTTCTTTTCTGATGTACTCAATTTTTAGTTTTCTTTAGCTGTAAGCCATTATCATCCACATGAAATGAAATAAATGCTTGAAATATATCTCCACGTGTGTAATTTATTTGGCTTTAGTTATGGACATATATTAACTTATCGTTAGTATTCTAATTTTTTGAGATGCATATATATATATATATATATATATATATATATATTATATATATATATATATATAAACATATCTGAAAAAAACATAATACAGTGCAGAACAAAATTTTGGACACACGTTCTCATTCCAACAGTTTTCAGTATTTTCATGACTATAAAAATTGTAGATTCACACTGAAGGCATCAAAACTATGAATTAACACATGTGGAGTTATATACTTATCAAAAAAGTGTGAAACAACTGAAAATATGTCTTATATTTTAGGTACTTCAAAGTAGCCACCTTTTGCTTTGACTACTGCTTTGCATACTCCTGGCATTCTCTTGATGAGCTTCAAAAGGTAGTCACCTGAAATGGTTTTCACTTCACAGGTGTGCCCTGTCAGGTTTAATAAGTGGGATTTCTTGCCTTATAAATGGGGTTGGGACCATCAGTTGTGTTGTTCAGAAGTCAGATGGATACACAGCTGATAGTCCTACTAAATGGACTGTTAGAATTTCTATTACGGCAAGAAAAAAGCAGCAAAGTAAAGAAAAATGAGTGGCCATCATTACTTTAAGAAATGAAGGTCAGTCAGTCCGAAAAATTGGGGAAACTTTGAAAGTGTCCCCAAGTGCAGTGGCAAAAACCATCAAGCACTACAAAGAAACTGGCTCCCATGAGGACCGCGCCAGGAAAGGAAGACCAAGAGTCACCTCTGCTGCAGAGGATAAGTTCATCCGAGTCACCAGTCTCAGAAATCGCAGGTTAACAGCAGCTCAGATTACAGACCAGGTCAATGCCACACAGAGTTCTAGCAGCAGAAACATCTCTACAACAACTGTTAAGATGAGACTGTGTGCAGCAGGCCTTCATGGTAAAATAGCTGCTAGGAAACCCCTGCTAAGGACAGGCAACAAGCAGAAGAGACTTGTTTGGGATAAAGAACACAAGGAATGCACATTAAACCAGTGAAAATCTGTGCTTTGGTCTGATGAGTCCAAATTTGAGATCTTTGGTTCCAACCACGTGTCTTTGTGCGACGCAGAAAAGGTGAATGAATGGACTCTACATGCCTGGCTCCCACCATGAAGCACGGAGGAGGAGGTGTGATGGTGTGGGGGTGCTTTGCTGGTGACACTGTTGGGGATTTATTAAAAATTGAAGAAATACTGAACCAGCATGGTTATCACAGCATCTTGCAGCGGCATGCTATTCCATCCGGTTTGCGTTTAGTTGGACCATCATTTATTTTTCAACAGGATTATGACCCCAAATACACCTCCAGACTGTGTAAGGACTATTTGATCAAGAAGGAGAGTGATGGGGTGCTACACCAGATTACCTGGCCTCCACAGTCACCAGACCTGAACCCAATTGAGATGGTTTGGGGTGAGCTGGACCACAGAGTGAAGGCAAAAGGGCCAACAAATGCTAAGCATCTTTAGGAATTTCTTCAAGACTCATTTAAGATGACTACGTCTTGAAGCTCATCAAGAGAATGTCAAGAGTGCGCAAAGCAGTAATCCAAGCAAAAGGTGGCTACTTTGAAGAACCTAGAATATAAGACATTTTCAGTTGTTTCACACTTTTTTGTTAAGTATATAATTCCACATGTGTTAATTCATAGTTTTGATGCCTTCAGTGTGAAGCTACAATTTTTATAGTCACGAATATACAGAAAACTGTTGGAATGAGAAGGTGTGTCTAATATTTTCGTCTGTACTGTATATATACATATATATATATATTAATATATACTATATATATATATATAATAATATATATAAAGAGATGAGGAGAGAGAGAGGAGAGAGACAAAGAGAGAGAGAGAAAAAGAGGGAGATTTATAGTTAAACTTTTTGTCCTTTTAAAAGATGCAATTTTTGCTTATTTGGTGGCTGAAAAAATAGGAACATTAGAATACATAGATTTACTGAGAAGCATACATGGGATGTCCTCATTGTTTTTATAGATCTAGAAACACCTTGTTATGTGGTTGACCAGGAACATGTCTGAGAAGACTGCCGTTTCTACCACAATTTCTGGTAAACATTTATTAACAATACTTTCTTTTTATAAAGTTCTTGTATATTTCTTGCAAATGAGTATCCTCATTTGATGTGCCATGTTAAGCCTAACAAGAGAAGTTGTCTGGTTTAGAAAACCTGTTTTCAAATAAGGAATTCCAAGTTAGAGGAACGTTGGTCTATTTTGGATCTTCACCTATAACCCAAGCAGAGAGTACTTTGGAGGATCCAATCTGTCCAGGCATTACACAGACTATAGGCAGCGTGTAATGCTTCATTTTTCATGTGGTGTTGCTGATAGAAAACTCAAAGGTTGTTCCGGTAGTTAAGAATGCTCAATTCTCTGTCAGGTCATAATAAAGAATAGAAAATAAGACTCATTCTCACCTCCTGGATGCTCCTGTTCAGTCCCGGTGGCCATCCCGTCCACCTCCTCTGAAGCAGTAAACGTACATCATTCACTTGACAGATGCAGCCAATCACAGGCCAGAGCGGTCATGTGCATGTGATATTGTGTCCTGTGATTGGCTGCACCTGTCATATGAATGATGAACGTTCACTGCTTACTTTCCGGATGAACGGACTGGACGCCAGGACTGATTGGGAGTGTCTGGAAGGTAAGTATGAGTCTTATCTTCTATTCTTAAAAAACAAAAGTAAGGGAGAGACAGACAAGAAGCAGCGCACTCTGGTGCAATAAATGGAGTTCCGATTGAAATATAGGTGAATATATAATACACTCACCATTGGGGGTTGTGCTATCTGAGGCACAACTCTCCCTGATGCCTCCAAGTGTATGAACCAGAGAATTGAAAGAACGGGGTCCACAGCAGTTAAGTCCGTAGATGTCCACTCTCCTCCAGGGATTTTAGACGAAGAAATAGCAGTAATAATTGTGGTTTATTTACCAGTAAACCTCAATCCTTCTACGGACAGGGAACAGTGCATGACTTCCCAGAACTTGTTATTATTTAAAAATAGTATTTATTTTCTATACAGGAAGACGCGTTTCGTGCAACGCAGTACACTACATCCAGTTCCATACAAACATCCTAACAAACACTGTTTATAAAGTTTTCTGAAAAGACCGGCGGATGTACACATTCTTTAAATAATAACAAGCTCTGGGATGTCCCTGTCTGTAGAAGACTCGGGGTTTTCTGGTAAATTAACCACAATTTTTACAGCTATTATATTCTATTCTTTATCATACCCCAATAGACCAATGAGTATTCTTAACTCCTAGAACACCCCTTTAAACACTTTCCAAAGAGTTTTCCACAGTGTTCAGATCATTGCCAAGGTTCTCAGCAGCAAAGCATTACCTGATTAACTTGTCAAGCAGCCCTTCAAATGAAATGTGATTGTCCAAAGTGGGCGACTCTTTGATCATCAGACCATTTGCATGTCAGATTGCATATTATACTTGCTGTTTTTGATGACAATATGTTGTTGAAATGTGTCATGCACTGCCCTTTCAGGCATAATTGAGTTCTGCCCAGAATATTTAACTGATTTTTTTTTTTATTAATAACTAGGGATGAGCGATTATAATCGACAAAGTTGAATTCGGCATGGTTTTTAGGTTGATCAAAAATTTCCGATCACGTGATAATTTAGGTGAGAATCTGCGCATAATCTATTACTATCGCGCCATTTTCGGCGCTTCTTGTCATTTTGGTGGCCAGGAAATCAGCTTAGAGCATAGAGCAGGGTGAGCTGGGTGTGCGACGTCATGACTGTGATGTGTATGGTTGTCATTGGTTGGAAAAATCACATGACCTCGTTTTGCATACAACAGCCCTTCCTGTTCAGCACCAGTGTGTCAGTGTCTCTCATTAGAGAAGGACGGGTGCTAGATCTCTCCTCAATACAGCTCAGCTCAGCTCAGAGACACAGTTCTCTTTATTCACACAGACAACAATGCTTTTAGCTGTGAACATTAGAACATAGGTAGATTAGAGAATTTCAGTTCTTAGTTAGTTAGGCTGAGACTTTTTAAACAAGCATCTAGCACTGTACAGCCGCAGGGGGGAGGGGATGCGGGCGAACACAGACAGGCAGGCAGGCAGGCTTCTGAAAGGAGAGTGTATATTGTGCAGCCCAGACTCTGCTTTGAACCTGCATTGAAATGGCTTTTTTTTTTTACCAGTTTTTGGCCAGCACACCTCGCACCTGAGGTGAAATGGTACCTTTTATTTTGTGACCATTTTTGTTCAAAGACCCACCTTGTACTTATAAGATACAGAATTTGCTAGAAATTGCAGTTATTCCATAGTGCAAAACCCACCCATTACACACATTTTATTAGTGTTTTTCACTTGGCGCAGGCCATTTTGTCAAGACCCATCTGTACTATATTAGAATACAGAATTTGCTAGTAATTGCAGCTGTATTTCATAGTGCAAAACCCACTTTATACCGTACATTTAATTAGGTGTTTCACTTGGCGCAGCATTTTTGTTGAAAGACCCATCTGTCTTATATTAGGATACAAATTTGCTAGTATTGCAGGTTATCTTAAAGGTCACCCACCTTTATTTCCAACATTTTAACTAGGTGTTTTTCACTTTGGCGCAGGCCATTTTGTTTCAAAGACTCATCTTGTACTTATATGTAGATACAGAAATTTGCTAGTAATTGCAGCTGTATTTCATAGGTGCAAAAACCCACCTTTTATTATCCGTACACATTTTAATTAGGTGTTTTTCACTTTGGCGCAGGCCATTTGTGTTGAAAGACCCATCTTGTACTTATATTAGGATACAGAAATTTGCTAGTAATTGCAGGTGTATTTCATAGGTGCAAGGCCCACCTTTTATTATCCGTCTAACATTTAAATAGCTGTATTTCACTTAGGTGCGGCCCAGTTTTGTTCAAAGAGCCACCGTGTACTTAAATTTGAATACAGAAATGTTGTGGTAACTGCTGTTGTATTTCATTGGTTCAAAACCCACCTTTTATTATCCGTATAACATTTAAATAGCTGTATTTCACTTTGGTGCGGCCCAGTTTTTTTCAAATAGCCAACTTGTACTTAAATTTGAATACAGAAATTTCGTACTTACTGTTGGTGTATTTCATTGGTGCAAAAACCACCGCTTGTTATCCGTATAACTTTTAAATAGCTGTATTGCACGTGGTGCGGCCCTAGTTTTTTTCAAATAGCCATGTTGTACGACAATTCTGATAGAAACATTTTCTAGCAACTGTTCTCGTTTGGCATTGATGCAAAAAAATGCAATTTCTCATCCGTGTAACTTCTGAATAGTTTTATTGCGCTCGTTGAATCTCAGTTTGGCGCAGATAACACACTTGTATGATATTTTGTTGAAAACTACCAATTCCTAGTCCTGCTGGGCAGTTGTAAATCCCTGGGACTGAAGGAAGAACACTGTTGATTTTGTGTAACTGTTCTTCCACAAGACCGCAATTTCACAGGTATTCGCTAGAAACATTTCAGTTTCTAATCCTAGTTGGCTGTTGGAAATTAGAGGGATTAAAGAATAGCTGTGATTTGCCGTCTTTTAATAAGAGACTGTCAAAAACTCTTCCATACCTTCTTAAATTTTTATCTTTCTGAACATGGAGCGAAATGCAGGTGGTAAGCGAGCAAAGAGGGGTGTAGGACATGGAGGTAGAGGTACGAGAGAAGGTGCTCCTTCCAGTTCTGGCGACAACACGCAAGCCAGAGGATCGTCGGCTGCAGGACCGTCAGGCTTGTCATCGCTGGGTCAGGGCCCTGTGAATCTTAGTCACGAACAGCGTTGCCAATCTTTTCTTCAGTGGTTAATGCAGCCTGCATCCAGCAGTCTTACCTCCTCGTCCTCCCAGTCACAGCCACAAATGTCGTCATCATCATCGTGAGCATCCGTCCAACATGAATAGAAGGCAGCCCAAATGTCAACTCATGTACCCACCACTGTGGATAATTCATTTTCTGAAGACCTCTTTGATGACTAAATGCGGTTGGGGTCAGAAGGCATGTTAAAAGATCAAGAGGCCAAAGAGGATGATTTTGTCTGCTCTGACACCCAGTTACTGATGCCATGAGAGGAGGAGAAGGAAGCGGGTCAATCGGAAAAAATCCCGGGTGGTCGGCAACGCCTTGCAGTGCCTGTTGCTTGTAGCCCGCAGCTCCTGGATGCAGAATGTCAGGACGAGGAAGTCACCTGTGTTGATGATGATGATGACGACATTGCGGATCCAATGTGGTCTTTTCAGCAGAATTTGCTTGCGAGTGCTTCATCACTGGACGAGGAGGAAGAAGATGAGGCAGTATTACTACGGCTCCCGCAGAAACACCAGCGGAAACACCGCTCCTCACTTTTTGCCGTCGAAAAGGTCCAGGACCTCTCAAGCCTGTGCCTTTTTCGAGCAAGCCTCTGATTCACCCAGCGATGTCATATGCCGCCTTTGTCATAAACGCATCAGTAGAGGCAAGAATCTTAGGTGTTGAACCACCACCAACATGTCTAGTCACATGCAGCGAATGCATGAGTTGAAATGGAGGGAACACTTGAAATGGAGGGAACAACCAAAAAAGGCCACACCGATGCTGGGCCTCCAACCACTGTCACACTCTCTGTCTCCGCCTCCTCCTCCGCCACCACCAAGCGTTCCTCAGCTGCCCATGTCTCTCAAAGTCATGATCAGGGATCAGCCTCCGTTTCAGCCTCCACCGTCGCCCGAGTACCACCAGCACCACCAGAGACCCATCTTACCCCTTCTCCTTCTACAAGTTTGACGACCTGCACGCCGTACAGCGGCCAGTCTAGCAGCCAGCCTTCTGTCTTCCAGGTTTGGGAGCAGAAGAAACACTTTAACCCAAACCATCCCAAAGCCAAAAGCCTGAATGTCGGCATTGCCAGGCTTTTGGACTTGGAAATGTTGCCATTCCGTCTGGTGGACACAGATGGGTTCCACCACGTCATGGCCCTTGCCTGCTCCCAATACCAGATGCCGAGCAGGCATTTCTTCTCCAGAAAAGCCGTTCCTGCCCTGGCTAACCACATGTAATCTAAAATATCAAGCGCGTTGTCTGCATCTGTGTCCGGCAAAGTCCATCTGACCACCGACACATGGACTAGTAAGCACGGCCAAGGCCGCTATATCTCTGTGACAGCTCACTGGGTGAGTTGGGTGGATGTCTCTGGTGGTGACGGTGGCTCTCAGGCTCGGCGCACGCTCTTCAAAACCGCAGGGATGGTGCAGGGTTCTTTCCCCCAAGGTCCTCTGGTGGCATCACGTGCCCAGAGAAACCAGGCCGTGTTGAAATGTATCTGTCTTGGAGAATATCAACACACAGGTCAGGAGCTGTGGACGGCTCTTCGTAACGAGACCAAGCGCTGGCTGGGTGACAAGAACCTTGTGCCAGGCAAGGTGGTGTGCGATAACGGTCGAAATCTGCTGGCCGCCCTTAAGATCGGTAGACTGGAGCACATCCCTTGCCTGGCACATGTCATGAACCTTGTCGTCCAGAAATTTCTAAAGCACTACCCGGGTCTGGACTGCCTGCTGAGGAAGACTCGAGGTCTGAGCTTGCACTTCCGCCGTTCGCACCCTGCTTCGTCCTGCCTGGCTGCGTTGCAGCATCAGCTCAGCCTCCCCGTCAACCGTCTCATTGTTGACATGGCAACATGCTGGAATTCCACCCTCCACATGCTCCATCGATTGTGGCAGCAGCGCAATGCCATTACGCAGTACGAAATGACACATGGCCTGACATGCAGCGGTGCGGACCTCGGGGTGTTGAGCCACCGAGAGTGGAGGCAGGTGAAAGAGCTCTGCACCATCCTTGCCAGTTTTGAAGAAGCCACCAAAATGGTCAGTGCGGACAATGCCCTTGTCAGCATGACCATTGTGGTGATCTTAGTTCTGGAACGATCGTTGGACACTCTGAAACATCAGTTCCCACCAGCGACGGAGGAGGAGACGGACACAGATGCGGACACGGAGCCTTTCTCTCCGTCGAATCCAGAAGGCCCGACAGTTTCACAATTTTATCGGTCTTCATTAGGCAGTGGTTCGGGGTCCAGGGCTAGTGCAAGGCGGCTCCTCAGCTCTCAGGGTGCATCATCTGAGGCAAGTCAGGGCTGTGTTAAGGCTGTGCCGGAGGAAACGGAGGAGGAGGAGGAGGTATTCCTGGACAGCAACTTTACCGATGTCCCTGCTTGGAAAGAGGTTAGCATGAATTTGAGGCGGAGAAGGAAGATGAGGAAGATCAGTTTGCTAGTGCCCCTCGACCCAGAGGCTTGGGAAATCAAGGCTCCATCTCTCACATGAGTGCTTGGATGCTCCATTTCCTCCAACATGATCCTCGCATTAAGGCCATCAAAATGAACAACAGTTACTGGGTGGCCACCCTCCTGGATCCCCGGTACAAAACTAAACTCAGCACTTTCCTTCCACCCACCCAAGTAGAGAGTAAAATGCAGGAATTGGAGACCGTGCTGATTGATCAACTGGAGACATCTGTTGCGTCTGCATCACGTTCTTCAAATATCACGGTGGAACAACTTCAGCAACGTGATAGCAGTAGAGTGCCAAGTAGCCGTAGCGGCAGCAGCAGCAGCAGGCTTTGTGGCAGAATCCTAATGGGTGACCTCTGGCAATCTTTATTTACCACATCACAACAAATGTAATGCAGGGCACACATCCAACACACAGAGACCGGCTTTAGATCATAGTGCACGACTATCTACGTCTCAACACCGATGTTTTTGGATGTGTTTTGGACCCAATCTTGCGTCATGTTTTGAATTTTTGGGGGCATGTTGCTGTGTAATGCAGCTATACTACAGGTCCTATTCTAAAAAATGTGGTTTCTAACAGACATTTGTTCTTCACAATTGTCAAGAGTGGCTCAAGGGTCATGTTTTTAATATTTTGGGGTCATGTTGCTGTGAAATGGAGCTATACTACAGGTCCTATTCTTAAAAATGTGGTTTCTAACAGACATTTTTTCTTCACAATTGTCAAGAGTGGCTCAAGGGTGATGGTGCTGTCAAAACCAGGAATAGGTGGGACACTGTTAATGGACACATATTGCAAAATGACTTGTTTTTTGCAAGATCTTTAACATAGCTAGCAATCCCTGTAGTGAGACAACCCATTTAATACAATTAAAAAAAGAGAAACAAAGAGGTGGTGGGATTCCATCCTAAAAATGGTGGTTGGAAGACTCCTTTTTCCGTCACTTTTTAATCTGTGGGTCAGACAGGTTTAAGGGTCATGCTGCGTTCCAGGACAGGGATAGTCAATGTCCAGTTCAAGTAAAATGATGGTTCAAATCATACTGCCTTCTGGCACTTTTTAATTTGTGGGTCATGCAGGTTTAAGGGTCATGCTGTGGTACAAGACAGGGATAGTGAATGGTCTGTGACTTTTTTTCTGTGACTTTTATAACCTAATTGTGTTGCCTAAGATGTAGCACGTATCCAGTTTACTGTTGTGGATGTTAATTCCAGCTTCTCCAGCCCTGTTTGGGTGTAAGAATGAAGGTGTTGTTCCTCTCCCATAGACTTTAATGGTCATCGGCGATAATCTATTATCGACTATCTGATATCGGCATGATAATTGACAATATCGACTATCGACCCGATGACGATAGTCGACGCAATCGCTCATCACTATTAATAACCAATATTTACTGTCCTTTTAGATTCCAGCTACTGAAGAGGTATCATAAACCAAACATCACTAGGAGAGTTCATTTTGGTTGGCCTCACGGATGTCAAAGAGCTTCAAGCTTTCCTTTTTTGCCTGTTTTTTATGTTTTATCTTTTAAACATTTCTGGTAATATTTCGATTTTGTGGTTTGTGATGTTTGATTCGAGTCTCCATACCCCTATGTACTTTTTCTTGGGCAACCTTTCCTTTTTTGATATTTCCTTTTTATCTGTCGCTGCGCCAAAAATGCTTTGTGACTTCCTATCTCAGCACAAGACCATCACATTTGGTGGCTGCATTGCTCAGATGCATTTCTTTCATTTTCTGGGAAGCTCTGAAGTCACTTTACTGACTATTATGTCTTACGACCGTCTGGTAGCAATAAGTAACCCTTTACGTTATTCAGTCATAATGAACAGAAGGCTCTGTGTTTGCCTCGTTATTGGCTCTTATATGACTGGTTTTCTTCATTCTCTTTTGCATACCTTGCTTACAGCAAAGCTTCCATTTTGTGGACCTAACAAGGTTAATCACTTTTTCTGTGACGTCAAACCAGTACTGATATTAGCCTGTGCTGATATTTCCCTCAATCTCAAACTTCTCACTATGGTCACTGGATACCTGGCAACCACATCCTTTCTTCTAACTCTTTTCCCATATATTTTAATCAGTAAATTTCTTTTGAAGATACGAACAGTTGAAGGTCGTAAACGAGCATTTTCCACCTGTAGCTCTCACCTCATGGTTGTTTCCCTCCTTTTTGGAACAGCCATGTTTACATATTTGGGGCCTTCTTCTAAAGATATTTTAGATCACGACAGAGCTGCAGCAGTGCTGCTCACTGTAGTTACACCTGCTCTAAATCCAGTTATATACACCTTGCTTTAACAACGATATGAAGAAAGCTATAAATAAGGCAATTCAGAAGTGGCTGAAAATGTAAAAGGAAGAAGTTTGTGACAATGAGCTAGAAAGACTTTTATGCTTCCAACCTAAATCTTCTCACCAGCAGCATTATAAGCAATCAAGGTTTTTCACCTGTCATAGTTAATATGGTTGAAAAAAGACATGTGTCCATCAAGTTCCACCAAGGGTGGGTAAAATGTGGTTGAAGGGAGGGAGCCAAGGATTTTAATCCCCGCCTTCCCACTGGTTAATGCTCTGAAACCCACAAGGCAAGAACAAATCTGCTCCAGTAGAGATCCCATCTCTGACCACAGAACCGCCACCAGCCAGGATCCAGAATTTCACATGGCTACGTACATAATAGTTTTTAGTTTCAGGTAGTTATCTAGCCTTTCTTGAAACTCCCAACTGTTCCTGCTGTGACCAGATTTTCAGGCAGCTATTCCACTGATTTACAGTTCTAGCAGTGAAGAACGCTCTTCTCCTCTGGAGATTGAATCCTTTTTTCTCTAGCCGAAGGGAATATCCCCCTGTCTTTTGAGGGGGCTTCACTTGAAATAATTTTTCCCCGTAGTTTTTGTAGGGACCATTTATATATTTATATAAATTAATCATGTCCCCCTGAAGCCGTCTTTTCTCAAGACTAAATAAGTTCAATTCTACTAACCTCTCCTCATAACTACGATGCTCCATTGCCCTTATAAAATTGGTTGCTCGAATATAGCATGGTCCTTAATATTGTCAATTTTAGATAAATATATTAAAACTTATGTTTTTTGCAAATATTTACGACAGTGCAAGTATCCCATGTTGTGCAATTTTGTGATGGACTTTTAAAAAAAGGATCTAATAAATAGATATTATTTATATTAGTTCATATGATTGGATATAATGAGTGATTCCTGCTATTATGCAGCCCAGCCAGAAGGAACCAGAACACTAAGGGAGACTTGTATGAAGGAAGGCGCTTCGAAGTGAATTGTCGAGTCTCGTCTTCAGTGTATAATGCCCCTGAATGTATGAAAGTGGTTTTTGTGCATTTATAAATGAGGCCTAAAGTTCAACGCGCCTCACTTATGTGTTAGGCGCATTACGAAACTTAGGCTAACATGTATAAAGGCTATAGATAGGATGGAAATAAAAGAAAAGTCATTAGAATAGCATGTCAGTGAGTAGATGCTATGGTAGTGATCTTGCTTGGTGGACCACTGGTCCCAGAAAGACCTGTGCTGTGCTGGCTATTGCTGTATGTAGAATAAAGGATGAGAGCAGCAACATTAAATGTCCAATTTAATGTAGTAAAAATTTAAAATGTAAAAATCTGAACAACATCATCAGTGGGTTATTTAATGTAAAATATTCTTATATTTTTGTTATGTTATATATTTTTATATTAATTTTACATGATTGCATTTTTAATTAAATTCAAATAATTTAATTTTATATAGTTTGATAATTATCAGAAATTACTTTTTATTATTGTACTGGTGGAAGTTGAGAGATATTGGACATATTGTCCCCTAAGGCCGTGTTCACACGGCTTATTCCCGACGGATTTGTGCGCCGTATTGAGCGCACAAATACACCGTGAATAAGGGTCGGGATGGGGCCGGCCGGAGCGCGGCGTGGCGCGCGCTCCCTGCCCCATAGAACAATGCATTGTTTACGGCGCGTACGCGCCGTAAATAATGTGCATGTCACTTTCTCCCCCTGCGGCGGATTCGCCGAGCGGGGAGGAGCGACGGATTCCACTGTTCTCAATGTGAGCAGTAGATTACCGTAATTGCTGCCGCGGATTGGCGCCGTACTGAAGCGCAAATCCGGCGCGCAGTACGGCACCAATACGCGGCAGAATAAGCCGTGTGAACGAGACCTAACAGCAAATCCAACTCCACTTTGACTCCTCAGGCTCAGTCAGACCACATTGACATAGGTCTGCCTGTCGGAGCAGTAATGTGCCTAGTTTTCCTGATCCACATTCATAGATGTGTCTAATATTATGAGTGTGGTGCGACACACATCCATAATGCCCCCAGAACATCCCTAGAACTCATTACAAAGTGTTGAGTCTTACGAACAATGCATCTAATGAATGCATTAAGTGCACTAGACATCGTAGCCGGCTCACTTTGGCGCATTTTACGCCAAAAAAGGGTGAAAAACCCAATCATACATGTGTCCCCAAGCGTGCCCCTTGATTAGAACAGGATACATTAGGAGAATTGTCTGAGAAGAAATCAAATAAACTCAAGGGGGATCTGCATAACAAAAAAGTTACAGCAATATCTAGACACTGGAACAGGTTGTTTTTTTTTTTAGAATTTTTGCATTTTAAAATTTGGTTAATTTTTATTTGATCTGAGGTCTACTCCTCTAATTGTAATGCTGCCAAACTTCATAATTGATACATGTATTGTTACATTGTTTTCAATTGTAGCTGGTGCTATTAATAAACATTGTGGGAAGACAAGGTTATCTGTTACCAATTAATTTTCCATCACCTTGTACCCTTGGGAGCATGAGACACTACATAACCTCCTTCCTAAGACGGATGAATAGATATCGAAAAGATGTTTCCAGGATTAGCAAGTCGACTGCTGTGTCTTTTGTTGCTGACTTCAGTTGCTAAAACTTCTTAAATAATCATTTTTCCATTAAGCAAATGTAAAGGCTTGTTATTGGATGTCTATACCAGTTACTGCTTCCATTTCAGTAGTAGGACATCATCGCCGCGCTCCTCATTCACATGCGTGGTCGGTAGTGTTGAGCGATTGCGTTGGCTATCGAGATCGAGCGATAGTCGATAGTCGGCCGCTATCGATAAGGTTTTTCGATAGTGAGCATCGATTATGAGCGATTACCATTAAAGTCTATGGGAGAGCAACAACACCTTCATTATTACACCCAAACAAGGCTGGAGAAGCTGAAATTAACATCCACAACAGTCAAATGGATACGTGCTACATCTTAGGCAACACACTTAGGTTATAAAAGTCACAGAACCTTTCAATTCACCTGTGGTGACTATAGAATTGCTGTTTTAAGATTTACGTGGATGCTGCGTCAATGAACAAAGCTGGGTGCGCAAAAGTCAAAAAACACGTATCTGTTATGTTTTCGTATAATACACGGTATTTTTTGCACCTTTCAATTCACCTGTGGTGACTATAGAATTGCTGTTTTAAGATTTACGTGGAAGCTGCGTCAATGAACAAAGCTGGGTGCGCAAAAGTCAAAAAAACACGTATCTGTTATGTTTTCGTATAATACACGGTATTATTTGCACCTTTCAATTCACCTGTGGTGACTATAGAATTGCTGTTTTAAGATTTACGTGGATGCTGCGTCAATGAACAAAGCTGGGTGCGCAAAAGTCAAAAAACACGTATCTGTTATGTTTTCGTATAATACACGGTATTTTTGCACCTTTCAATTCACCTGTGGTGACTATAGAATTGCTGTTTTAAGATTTACGTGGATGCTGCGTCAATGAACAAAGTGCGGTGCGCAAAAGTCAAAAAACACGTATCTGTTATGTTTTTGGTATAATACACGGTATTTTTTGCACCTTTCAATTCACCTGTGGTGACTATAGAATTGCTGTTTTAAGATTTACGTGGATCTGCGTCAATGAACAAAGCTTGGTGCGCAAAAGTCAAAAAACCGTATCTGTTATGTTTTCATATAATACACGGTATTATTTGCAACTTTCAATTCACCTGTGCTGAACTATAGAATTGCTGGTTTTAGATTTAACGTGGAGGCTGCGATCAATGAACAGTGCTGGGTGTGCAAAGTCAAAATAACACGAACTGTTATGTTTTGTATAATACACGGTATTTTTTGCACCTTTCAATTCACCTGTGGTGAATATAGAATTGCTGTTTTAAGATTTACGTGGATGCTGCGTCAATGAACAATGCTGGGTGCGCAAAAGTAAAAAAACACGTAACTGTTATGTTTTCGTATGATACACGGTATTTTTGGCAACAAACAACCTGTGCTGACTACAAGATTGCTGGATTGTAATTTAACTGCAAGGTGGATATATCAACAGTCACAGGTGTAATTAAAATGAACACATATCTGAAATGTATACTGATAATAAAAGTGGAGTTTTGCACCTAACAAAGAGACCTGCAGTTACTAGAAATGATGTGTATCCAATATAAGTTCAGGCTGCCCAATATCCAGGAAATATTTCAATAGCAAACTGTTAATAATAAAGATATTCCACTACAATGTCTACACTAAGTCTTGGTGAACTTTATCCAGTGTTCTTTATAGATAGAGCTTGTCTGTGTTCGCCCGCGCCCCCCTCTCCCCCGCTCCCCCTGTGACTTTACAGTAGTAGATGCTGCTTTAAAATTCTCTAGCTAACTACATAAAATCTTCAAATCTCTCATCTAACTAAATTGGATGGATCACAGCTAATAGTAGAGGTTTCTCTGTGCAGAAATAGACTAATTTCGCTGAGCTGTTTGGCCACAGGCAGAGCGCAGGTCCTATCCCTATGAGACGCTGAGAGACACTGAGGCTGAAACAGGAAACGCTGTTCTATGTAAAACGAGGTCATGTGATTTTTCCAGCCAATCGCAACCATACACATCCCAGTCATGACGTCGCACACACATCTCACCCTGCTCTATTCTGTAATCTGATTTGCTGGCCGCCAAAATTACAGGAAGCGCCGAAAAAGGCGCGATCTTAATAGATGATGCTCAGATTTTAACCTTAATTATCGCATGATCTGGAAATTTCGATCACCATAAAAACCTTGCCGATTTCAACTTTGTCGATAAAAATCGCTCAACACTAGTGGTCGGCTTGTAGCTAACAGTGAGTGCCACGTGCCGGGGGTTGTACCTCATGGTAAGACCCTTTAATGACCACCTGTTTATTGGAGTTTTTTGCCTTTACTCCATTTGGATTTGATTTTCACTTGCCATAGTGTGTATTTGGTTTGTGTTGATTGACCCAGTTAATAATGTATTACATTTTATTGATGATTTGATCAGTTTAGTAATGTGCCCATGCTATGAAAATAGGGAAAAGAATCATTTCCTTTGTAAGCTTAATATACAATGGCCCAACACTGCTGCTATGTGTCTTCTTAATGCTAAGTTCTCAACATGTAGCACAAGTACACCAAGGTTAATATGTTTTGTCTCTAGAGGAGAGCTTGAACTGTGCTCATAATGTGTAAAATATAGGAGCATAAGCTTAAAGAGCACCTATCACCTCCACACAAACACACAAAATATAATAGTAGATGAAAATATAAGACTTTTTTCCAATACATGTCATTAGCAATGCAGAGGGTTCATGTCATTATTACAGGGGAATGGATTGTGCTTTTACTTTATTAGCAGAGTTCTGTATGTAGCAGGGATTCTCTTTCGGTTGAGCTATACCACCTGAGCAGTGGGAGCTGAGGACATAGCTGCTACATACATTAACACCGGCACAGCACACTAAGGACATAGTGTGACATTATAGTGCATCTACATTACACTGCTGCTAGTGTTATATCCATCACAGCAAGGTCGTTCCTAGGCTAAATTGCACTCAGGGTGAGGTGAAGAAATTTCACCCCCCACTCCCGTAACATAACGCACCACAATTCATTACCATCAACCAAATCTAAAGTATACAAAAAGCTTTACTACAATGTGCTACGTATAAAACTATTAAATAATAGTCATACAGTTACCAACTAACACAGCTACACAAAACCAGAATCCCAAGGCTAATAGTACCAATGTCCTATTAAGACTACATATCACCAGCACATAGTGACTGAATAATGCAAACTGACCATTACTGAATACAAACCATTATACTACAACCTATATTACCCCCATACAGTGACCATACAATGATGGATACCAGTTGTACACAGGTTCTGCAGACATATAAATTATTACAGTAAAGTTACATCCAGGCACTTACAGGAGACGTCTCTTAAGAGTTGTTGTTTCTCTTCATCTGTCCCAGACGCCATGACGACTTCTCCCGGCCACAACTCTTCACTGTAAAATTTACAAAACAAACATCTTAGACTCCTCAATTTATCAGCACTTCTCTACCAATTCCTATTTCTATACAAAAACTCCCCATCTACTTCATATGGTAGCCATGTAATATGTTCCATGTAGCCAGACAGTAGCCCCTGTAGCCATGTAGTAGCCCATGTAGCCAGACAGTAGCCCCTGTGGCCATGTAGTAGCCCATGTAGCCAGACAGTAGCCCCTGTGGCCATGTAGTAGCCCATGTAGCCAGGTAGTAGTCCCTTCTAGCCAGGTAGATGCCCCTATAGTCAGGTAGTGACCCTTATGACCAGGTAGATGCCTTTAAAGCCAGGTAGTAGTCCCTTATAGCCAGGTAGTAGTCCCTTATAACCGGGTAGATGCCCCTATAGCCAGGCAGATGCCCCTATAGCCAGGCAGTAGTCCCTTATAGCCAGGTAGATGCCCCTATAGTCAGGTAGATGCGCCTATAGCCAGGCAGATGCCACTATAGCCAGGCAGTAGTCCCTTATTGCCAGGTAGATGCCCATATAGTCAGGTAGATGCCCATGTAGCCAGGTAGATGTCCCCCCGTAGCCAGGTAGTGCCCCCATGTAGCCAGGCAGTGCCCCCATGTAGCCGGGCAGTGCCCCCTTGTAGCCAAGCAGTGCCCCATTATAGCCAGGCAGTGCCCCCTTTTAGCCAGGCAGTGCCCCCTTGTAGCCAGGTAGGGCCCCCTTTTTGCCTGGCAGTGCCCCCATGTTGCCTGGTAATAGCCCCTGACGCTATTGAGTAAATAAAAAAAAAAATTACTCACCATGCCACGATCCCACGGTCCTCGTGTCCAGGTCCGGAAGCTGCAGAGCAGTGTAAGCAGCGTGACGTGATAACGCCACTTACGCTGCCACACAGCTCCCAGAGATCTCCTCGGCGGCAGAGCTGCCAGCCGAGGAGATCTATCATCACAGGGGACACGGTGAAAGCTGCCGGTGAAAGCTGCGCGCCCCCGTGACGCTGATACAGGGTTGAAGGCAGGACGGGAGCGATCCATCCTGCTTCCTCCCTGTAGCAGCAGCTGCACAGCAAGTGTGCAGCTGCTGAGTGACTCTGCGCAGCCATTGTAATACAAGGGCTGACCTCCGGGCGGGAAAGGCAGGTGGTCGCGGCGCCCCCCTCGGGTGAATGGAGTCTCGGCGCCCCTGGTGATCGCCCGCCTCGCCCGCCCCTAGGAACGGCCCTGCATCACAGACATAGCAGCCCAGAGAAAATCAGTGTGCTCATGATGTTGATGTACAGGCTCCCCCAGCACAGTGGACTCTTTCAGCTCAGAGGCAGTATTGATACATCCATAAAGCTGTCATGTGCCAACTTGGCCCGACTTCAGAGCTGTCTTAAAGGGCCAGCGCTTTTTTTAAAAACTGAATTACAGATGAAATGGATTAATTTTCCTAATGAAGCATATTAAAGGAAGTGTTTGTATTTTAGTCTCCTGCTATTTCATGAGGTTTCCCTGGAGGTGATAGGTACTCTTTAAAGGGGTTGTCTCACTATGAAGATCATAGTTCAAAAGGAGGGGACCAAAAATGTAAGCATGTCTGTCCTTGGTTACCATAAGCAAAGTGCTATGGTTTAGGAGAACGGTGTGTTTGTTTATTGATTGGGAACGAAGTGAGAGCTCCGGCTGGGTTACGCCCAGGTCCCACCCCCGGTTGTAATTGGGAATGCGCGTCTGAGGGAGATGGAGGAAACAGATCGCGGATGGGAGGAGAGAGAGAAGAGAGAGAGAGAAGAGAGAGAGACAGCAAACAGTGGTAGGTGCGACGTATGCGTGCGGGGTTTTTCTCTGACAGCAATCAATGGTCCTGCAGCAGAGAGATAGATCGTGTGCAGTCTCATGTAAACACAAACAGATAAAGCGTATAGTTTTGTTCTGCAGATCTGTAGAGGTCAGAGGTGTAATAATCTGCAGGATATATAACTGTGTGTGAGAGACAGAGAAAAAAAAATCACCCATCTTTCCCAGAGTCTTGAATGTAAAATGCTCATTCTAATAACAAAGTATGTAGAGAGAGCGAGAAATGTAGATATACACTATCGAGTTACACTTAGCTTTTCACTTCCCCCGGCTCACACAGAATGAATTCTCATGTGCTCACTTTGGGGCATCACTGCAGAGAGAGAAGATACTCCCTGCTGGGAGGAGAAAGATGACCCTCCACTTCACAAGTTCTGCTTAGCTACCAGATTAAATGGCTGCCAAATGATGAAACGAGAATAGCCCTGTAAGGGAGCTTTGATGTCCTTTGAGTAGCAAGCGCTTGGTTTTAGAATTTTAGACATTGTCTAGTATATAAGAAAAATATTTTCTAAATAATGTCTCTCCTGAAGTTAGGCACTACTGTAATATAATTTTATGGCATTTTATGTGGGCTTCCTGAAGTTCTACATCAGCTGTTCGAAGCTAAGTAGCTCTGTGTGTTTTTACACACTAGAAACAGCTGTTTGTAAGCCCAGGTGATCAAAAGTTTTTGGCCTTTTTTCAGGGCAGTATTTATTTATTCAATTATTTTATTCATTTATATAGTGCTGTTATAAACAGTGTTGTATAGTGATGATCATTCTTTACATACTTTGAAGTCGTACCTACAGTATCTTAC
Source organism: Phyllomedusa bahiana (assembly GCA_025379985.1). Taxonomy (NCBI): domain Eukaryota; kingdom Metazoa; phylum Chordata; class Amphibia; order Anura; family Hylidae; genus Phyllomedusa; species Phyllomedusa bahiana. The sequence continues at coordinate 26,052 of JAODAL010029502.1, read as the reverse complement.
AAAAGTGAGCACACCCCTCACATTTTTGTAAATATTGTATTATATCTTTTCATTGGACAATAGTGAAAATATCACACTTTGACACAATGTAGTCAGCGTACAGCTTGTATAACAGTGTAAATTTGGTATTTCCTCAAAATAACTCAACACACAGACATCAATGTGTAAAGCACAAAAGTGAGTACACCGCTATGTGAAAATGGACAAATTGTGTACAATTTGCCATTTTCCCTCCATGGTGTCACATGACTTGTTAGTAGTGTTGAGCGATTACGTTGGCCATCGACATCGATTATGATCGATGACCATTAAAGTCTATGGGAGAGTAACAACACCTTCATTCTTACACCCAAAAGACTGGGAACGGGAATTAAACACCACAACAGTCAAATGATACCTGCACATTTTAAGGCACAACACTTAGCTAAAAAAAGCCACAGAAAAAAAAACACGACCTTTCCTACCCCTGTATTCCCAACACAGCATAAACCCTTTAAACCGCATACCCCCACAAAAAAAAAATGCCAAAGGCAGTATATTAAACCATCATTTTACTTGAACGGGACTTTGAATATCCCTGTCCTGGAACCAGCATGAGCCCCAAACCTCATAAACCCCCAGATTTAAAAAGTGCCGAAAAAGGATCTTTAAACCCACCATTTAGTTTTCACGGACATAGACTATCCCTTCCGGGCCCCACAGACCCAAACCTGCATGCCCCCCAATTTAAAAAGTGCCGGAAAAAGGATCTTCAACCCCCTTTTTTAGTTTTCGCGGGACATTGACTAACCTGTCCGGGGCCACAGCAGACCCCAACCTGCTAAACCCCCAATTAAAAAGTGTCGGGAAAAGGAGTCTTTAAACTACCTTTTTAGTTTCACTGACATTGAAAAAACCGCCTGGCCACAGCAGACCCCCAAAACCTCATACCACCAGATTAAAAATTTGCCGGAAAAAAGGGACTTTCAACCACCATTTTATTTTCACTGACTTGACTATCCCTGTCCTGGGCCCACAGCTGAGCCCCAAACCTCAGACCCCAGAAAAAAAAGTGCCGGAAAAGGGTCTTTGAACCACCTTTTTATTTTTCACTACTTTGACTATCCCTGTCCGGGGCCACAGCATGGACCCCCAAAACCTGCATGACCCCAATTAAAAATGCCGAAAAAGGATCTTTCAACCACCAATTTAGTTCACGGGAAATTTGATATACTTTCCGGGCCACACTGACCCCAAACCTGCATGCCCCCAGTTTAAAAAATGCCGGAAAAAGGGTTTTTAAACCACCATTTTATTTTCACTGGAATTACAAAACCTTCCGAGCCACAGCATGACCCGCAAACCTGCATGACCCCCGATAAAAAGTGCCGGAAAAAAGGAGTCTTTGAACCACCTTTCTATTTAAACGGGACATAGACATCCCTGTCCTAGGCCCACAAACCCCAAACCTGCTGACCCCAGTTTAAAAAAGTGCCGGAAAAAGGATCTTTCAATCCCCCCATTTTATTTCACGGGACTTGACTATCCCTGCCGGGGCCACAGCAGACCCCAAAACCCCCTGCAGCCCCAATTAAAAAGTCCGAAAAAGGATTTTTAAACCCACCATTTTATTTCACTGGACATTGACTATACCTGTCCTGGCCACAGCATGAGCCCCAAACCTGCAGACCCCCAATTAAAAATGAGGGAAAAAGGGAGTCTTTGAACCACCAAATTTAGTTTTCACTGGAATAGACACCCTTCCTGGCCATAGCAAAACCCCCAAAACCTCATGAACCCAAAAAAAAAAAGTGCTGAAAAAGGATCTTTAAACCCCATTTTAGTATCAGGGGACATAACTGTCCTTCCGGTGCGTTTGCCCCCCGATATGGGCCCAAATTTGACTTCATTTGGGAAAATACGGGTGGTTAACGCCCTTTTCCACCCAGGTCCCTTTTTTTCTTCCATTTTTTTTCTCATTTTACCAACGTCTGGGGGAAAATTTGGGCTCTGTACTTTGTTCTCTGTCCGTGCTCCAACCCATGTCCTCTGAATAACCTACATCGGGTCAATTTTCCTGTACCTCCCTTTACAATTAAGGAATTTTTTTACCACTATTTTGAAACATGCAAGTTTTTTAGTATTTAATTCTAAAAACACATTTTAAAATGGGATGAATCCCACCAAGTCTTTGTTTCTCTTTTTTAATTGTTTTAAAAAAGGGTTTCTAAATACAGGATTGTAGCTATTTAAAGATCTTGCAAAAACAATCTTTTTGAAAAATGTGTCCATTAACATGCCACCAATTCCTGTTTCTGACGCCCCCCACCCTTACCCACTTTTACAATTTAAAACAAATGTCTGTTAGAAAAACATTTTTTATAATAGGACCGTAAAAAAGCCAGTCACAGCAAAATTGCCCCCAAAAATTAAAAACATCCCCTTGAGCCATTTGGACAATTGTAGAACAAATTCTGTTAAAAAACAACATTTTTTTATAATGGGACCTTATATAGCTGCATTCACAGCAAAATGCCCCCCAAAAATTCAAAGCTGACCCTTGACCACTTTGGGAAAATTGTGAAGAACAAATCCTGTTAAAAAACAAAATTTTTTATAATGGGAACCGTAGAAAATAGCTGCATGTCACAGCAAAATGCCCCCAAAAATTCCAAGCGACCCTTACCATTTTGGACAATTGTGAAAATAAATTCTTTTAAAAAACTTTTTTTTTATAATAGGACCTGTAGTAAACGCATGTCACAAAAAAAACCCCCAAAAAAATTCAAAGAAATCCCCTTGAGCCACTTTGGACAATTTGAAAATAAATGCTGTTAGAAACAACTTTTTTTTATAATAGGGCCTGTAGTTACTGCATGTCCACAAAATGCCCCCAAAAATTCAAAGCAGACCCTGAGCCATTTTGACAATTGTGAAGAAAAAGTCTTTAAAACAACATTTTTTTATAATAGGCCCCGTAGTATTGCTGCATTTCAAAGCAGCATGACCCAAAAATTTAAAAATGACTTCTCAGCCACTTTTAAAAAATTTGTGAGGGAGAAATGCCACTTAAACCCACATTTCGTTCCAAAAAACCATGATTATTTGTATCTCACAGCAACATGCCCCAAAAAAAATTATAAAATGACTTCCAGCCACTATTAAAAATTGGGTGAGGGAAAAATGCCACTTAAAAGCCACATTTCTGTTCAAAGGACCTTAATTTTAGCTGTACTCCGCAACATGACCTCAAAACCCATTGAAAATGCAAAAATTTCTAAAGAAAAATGATAAATGGAATACGGTTTTGTCATGAAACCTTGGGTCTTTTACATCCTCCACAAAAAACCCCAAAAAATTTAAACTGTTGGGAAAAGAAATAAAAATTGCTAAAAAATGACATTTAAAAAAAGTTTTCAAGGGGACCATTTCGTTTGAAGAGGAATGTGAAGTGCCCGGGGCAACAAAATCTACCTCGGCAATTGTGGCCCAAACCCACATCAAGTCCATGCCTGATTCATTTTTGAAGTCAAACGTCCAAAATACTTGGAAGCCGGATGCTTTGTCGAAAAGACTCCCCCATTTGGCTGAAGGCCGCTCAATAGACGCGGGCGCTGGGAGGACAACACCCAGGGCGGACAGCGACTGGGGCCATTCGTCCATTTTGGAACCCGAAGTCTTTTGGGCCCCGGAACACTACAAAAACATCGTGTTGAACGCAATAGTCGTGCCCCATGATCTTAAGCGGGCCCTTTTTGGGTTTTGTTTTTGCCCTGCTTGCATCGGTGAGTGGAAAAATAAAGTTTGCCAGGGTCACCCATTGGGCTTCTGCCACTTGCCTGCGCTGCCGCTAGCTACTTGGCCCTACTGCCGCATGTCATGATTTTTTCCCACCTTGACATTTGGGGAACGTGAACAACGAACAATGTCTCCCTATCAATCACAAGGTCTCCTTTTCCGCATTTTACTCTCTATTTGGTGGGGGAAGGAAATGCTGATTTTTTTTTTGTACGGTGATCCAGGGGGTGGCCCCCAGTAACGTTGTTCTTTTTGTCCTTTAAACGGAATTTTTGGAGAAAGGACATCCAACCCACGGAGAGATGACCTTGATTTCCCAAGCCTCTGGGGCAGGGGGCCTACAACTATCTTCCCCTCTTCCTCCTCCCCCAAATTCCACCAACCTCTTTCCAAAGGGGGGACGCGAAAACCGTTCCCAAAACCCCTCCCCTTCCCCCGCTGCTCCGGCAAAAGCTTTAACACAGCCCGACTTCCTAATGATGCACCCGAGAAATTCGGCCTTTGGGTTTTTACGGAGAGAAAGGGTCCGTTCCCCCACTTGTCCCCCCCCCCCTCCTCCTCGCTGGGGGGACCTGTTGTTTCGAGTGTCCAACATCTTTCCAAACTAAGATCACCACAAAGGGCACTGAAAAGGGCTTTTCCCACGACCATTTTGTGGCTTTTTCAAAACTGGCAAGGATGGTGCAACTCTTTCACCCCTCCACTCCGTGGGTCAAAACCCCAGGGCCGCACCGCTGCTTGTAGGGCCCTTGTCCTTCTACGCGTAATGGCATTGCGCTGCTGCCACAATCGCTGGAGCTGTGGGGGGTGGAATTCCAGCGTGTTGCCCAAAAGTCAAAAGTAGACGGTTGACGGGGGGCCGACTGACGCTGCAACGCAGCAAGGCGGGGTAAGCAGGTGGAACGCGGAACTTTGACTTCGAGCCTTCCTCAGCGGCAGTCCAACCCGGGTAGCTCTTTAAAATTTTGACACAAGGTTCATGCATGTCCAGGCAAGGAGTGCCCAGCCTACCGACTTAAAAGGGGCCCCCAATTCGCCCGTTTCGCACACCACCTTGCCTGGCACAAGGTTCTTGGGACCCACCACGCTCGTCTCGTTTTGGGGAGCCTCCACAGCTCCGACCGGTGTTGGGCGGTCTCCAAACAGATTTAATTTTCAACACGGCCTGGGTTTTTCTGGGGACGTGATCCCCAAGGACCTTGGGGGAAAGAAACCCTGCACCTCCCTGCGGTTTTGAAAACGTGCCCGAGCCCCGAAGCCACCGCACCCCCAAGACATCCACCCCCTCACCCTACTGTCACAGAGATAAGCGGCCCCCGGCCGTCTTACTAGTCCCTGTTCGGGGTCAAATGGACTTTTTCCGCCCAGATACAGACAACCCTTGAAATTTTGATGAACACGTGGGCTGCCAGGCAGGGGCGGGTTTTCGGGAAAGAATCCTCTCCATCTGGATTTGGGCAGGGAAGGGGCCCTGACGGCGAACCCACTGTGTCCCCCAAACGGAAAGGCAACATTTTCCCAACCAAAACCTCAAACCCCAAATTCGCTTTTGGGCTTTGGGGGTGGTTTGGGTTTTTAAAATGTTTCTTTCTTTCCCCAAAACCCGGAAGACAGAAGGCGGGGCTAGACTGGCCCCTAACGGCTGCAGTCATCAAACTGGCGGGAGGAAAAGGGTGGGGCTTGGGGGTATCGGGCGACGGTGGAGGCTGAACGAACTGACCCTGATCATGACTCTGAGAGACATGGGCCTGAGAACGCTTGGGTGGCGGGAGGAAGGCGGAGACAGAGGGGTGACAGTGGTTGGAGGGCCCGGCGCGGTCCCGGCCCCTTTTTTGGGCCCAAATTTGCCTCCATTTTTAACTCATGCTTCCTGCATTGACAACATGTTGGTGGTGGTTAAACCCCCAAGGTTTTTGCCTTTACTTATGCGTTTTCGGCAAAGGGGGCATTTGACATGCTGGGGAATCAGAGGCTTTCTCAAAAAGGCCAGGCAGAAAGGCCGGACCTTTTTTCGGTGATAAGCAGGAGCGTTTTTGCGCTGACCGTGGCTGGCGAATAATATCACGGGCTTCTGCGACCGCCCTCCCCTTTTTGAGGGGAACCCTACGACCTACCCATTCTTTCCTCCTCGTCCCTGATGAAAACCCCTCGCAACAAATTTTTTTCTAAAAAACCCCTTGGGTCCGCAATTCTCATCATCATCATCAAAAACAGGGACTTCGTCGTCCGACATTCTGCATCCAGGAGCGCGGGGTACAAACAAGAGGACTGCAAGGGGTTGCCGACCGCCCGGATTTTTTCCGATTGACCCCTTCCTTCTCCTTTTCTGAGGCACAGTAACGGCGCAACAGAGAAAATCATCCTCTTTTGGGCCCCTTGATCTTTAACAGCCTTTGACCTCAAACCCCATTTTTTTCATCAAAGAGGTCTTCAGAAAAAGGATTTTCCACATGGTGGGTACAAAAAGTTGACATTTGGGGTGCTTCATGTTGAGATGCGGTGATCTGATGACGACATTTTTGCCGGACTGGAGGACGAGGAGGTAAACTGCTGGGTGCAGTTGCATTAACCACTGAAGGGCAATTGGCGCCTTTCGTTACGAGATTTTACAGGCCCTGACCCCCAAAGATGACAGGCCTGAGGGTCCTGCAACTGACGACCGCTGGCTGCTTTGTCCCAGCACGGAAAGGCACCTTCCCTACCCACCTCCCTGTCCTACCCCCCTCTTTCTCGCTTACCACCTGAATTTGCTCCATGTTCAAAATAAAAAATTGGGGGAAGGGATGGGAAATTTTGGAAAGTCTCTTATTTAAAAAATCGCAAATCACAGCTATTCTCAAAACCCTAAAAAACAAAAAAAAATAGCTGGGTTCAATTTAAAATGCAAAGTAGATTTCAACAAACTTTACTACCCAAATAAAAAAACACCTTCTGAAAAGTATACCGGGTATTTAAAAACTATTTTTGGCACCTTTCAATTCCCTGTGGGGACTACAAAATGCGTATTCAAATTTTAAATGCAAAGTAATCTATCAACAAGTGGCCTGCCCAAAAGGAAAAAACACGATCGAAAAGTATTCGGAAATAAAAGGATTTTTGGCACCTATCAATTCACCTTGGGAATCCCAAAAATTGCTGTTTCCCATTTAATGCAGGGGCCTCAAAAACAAAGCTGTAGTGCCCAAAGTGAAAAAAAAACGTATCATAAAAGTAAAATTTGATAAAAAAGGAATTTTTTTCACCTATCAATCACCTGTGGGACTACAAAATTTCTGTATTCACATAATGCAAATGCCTCAAAGAACAAAACCTGTATCCCAAAGTGAAAAAAACACTACTTAATTATTCGGATAATAAAAGGATTTTTTTTTCACCTATCAATTTACCTGGTAACTACACAAATTTCTGGGTTTAAAAATTTAACTGCAAGGTGGGCTCTATCAACAAATCTGGGCTGGGCAAAAGTGCAAAAAACACTATCTGTAAAGTATTCGATAATAAAAGTGTTTTGGCACCTTTTAATTCACCTGTGGGAACACACAAATTTCTGGATTCAAATTTAACTGCAAGTGGCCTATCAAAAATCTGGACTGGGGAAAAGTGCAAAAAACCGTACTTAATTATTCGATAATAAAAGGGGATTTTTTTTCACCTATCAATTTACCTTGGGGCACAAAATTTCAGTATTCACATTTTAAATCAAGGGGCTCAATGAACAAAGGTAGTGCGCCAAAAATCAAAAAACACGTATCTGAAATTTATTCGATAATCAAGGGATTTTTTTGGGACCTTTCAATTCACCTTTGGTGACACAAAATTGCAGTATTCACATTTAATGCAAGGGGGCCTCAAAGAACAAAGCGTTGCGCCAAAGTGAAAAAAAAACTATCTGTAATGTATTTGTTAAAAAAAAGGTATTTTTTCACATCAATTCACCGTGGTAACTCACAATTCTGGATTTAAAAGTAACTCAAGGGGGCTCATCAAAAAATCTGGCTGGCAAAAAAATTTTAACAACACGTATTGTAATGATCGAGATAAAAGGTATTTTTTGCCACCACAATTTACCTGTGGAACAAAACAATTTTTCTGATTCTAATTTTAACTGCAAGGGGGCCTATCAAAAAATCTGGGCTGGGCAAAAGTGCAAAAAAACACTACGTAAAGTTTTGGATAATAAAAAGGGATTTTTTGGGACCTATAACCTGTCTGACTACAAAATTTCTATTTTAATTTAACTCAATGGTAATCAACAAAGGGAATGGGGAAAATTGAAAATGAACACCTGCGAAATGTAACTGAAAATTAAAAATGGAGTTTTGCACCCAACAAAGAGATCTGCAGTTACAGAAAAAATTTTATCCAAATAAGTTTCCCGGCGCCCCAAAATCAGAAATATTTCAATAGAAAACTTTAATATAAAGCATTGCGTGCAATTCCACTATTCTTGTGACTTTTTCCATATTCTTTTTAGACTTGCTTGTTCGCCCGCGGGGGGCCCCCCCCCCCCCCGCCCCCGTGACTTTACACGGTAGATGCCCTTTAAAAATTCTCTACCTAACTACATAAAATCTTCCAATCTCTAATCTAAAAAAGTTTAAAATCACAGCTAACAGTAGAGCTTTCTCTGTGAAAAAATAAAAAAATTTTCGCTGGCTTTTTGGAAACAAAAGCAAAAGGCACGTCCATGCTCTGAGATGCAAAAAGACATGGGCTGAACAGGAAGGGCTTTTCTATAAAAAAGGGGGGGGCCCATTGTTTTTTCCACCCAAATTCGCAACCATACACATCCCAAGTCATGACGTCGCCACCCATTCACCGGGTTCAAATTCTGAAGCTGTTTTTGCGGCCCCCAAAATGCGGAACCCGGGAAAAAGGGCCAATTTTAAAAATAATGATGCAAGTTTTTAAAACCAAATTTTATCGCATGACCCAAAAATTTTTTCCCTATCCCCAAAAAAAACTGTGCTGTTTTTAAAATTTTGGCCCGATAAAAATCGCCAACCAAACTTGTTAGTGTTAAAATGCCCTCAGTTTTTTTAAAATTTTGGTTTTATGCCTCACCCCAACCCATATTTGGGAACGGGAAAGTTAAACATGGCCCCTCATGGCAAAAGAATTCTCTGGAGATCTAAAAAAAAGGGAATTTTTGCTTAAAAAAAGATGAGGCTAAAAAAATTGCAACCCCCTGAAACTGAGGCAGCACAGTGGCCAAGCCCTTACAAGGGGTTTAAGAAAAAAGGGTTTCCCTCAGAACAAGCCCCTAACCAGGGTCAAATAAAAAAAGTTAAAGTGAAATTTTTTAAGCTTCATACCCAAAGGGGCCCAGGTATAAAATTTATGTGTAAATTAGGGGGTACTCACTTTTGTTGCCCGCGGTTTAAAATTTTGGGATGACTGTGCTCCAGTTTTTTTGAGGGCAAAAGGGAAATTTACACTGTTTTTACAAACTGTTATGCTGCCTTTTTTAAAACTTTTGTTTTGGGGTTCAAAACTTCGGGGTTGTCCCATGAAAAGATATAATGAAAATTTTTTTAAAAAAACGTAAAGGGGTTTTGTCCCCACTTTTTTATACTCTATTTAATACTCCCTTTACCAAGGTTTCCCAACATTTGGGGATAAAGGGGGTTGTTTCTCAAACGGGTTTATAGACAAAAAATTTTACAAAAGCATAGAAAAAAAAAATTTTTATGGAACTTGTATTTTTTATTGGACAAAGACAAGGTGTTTCAACGGGAAAATTTCCCGTTCCCTTTTCTGCAAAGGGAGGGAGGCTAAAAATAGCACAGAAAAAGAACAAATTAGCACGGAAAACTTCACAAAGGGGGGATAAATTTAAAGTTTTGGGGAATTTAATTAAGATTTATTTGGGGGTTGTTTGTAGAAAATATAATAAATATGGATTTGAAAAAACCTTTATTTTTTCCTGAAAAAAACATTGTGAATTGTTTTTGCTGATGTTTTTAAAATTGGTAATTGATCCTTTTCAAATTTTAAAAATTTTTATGTTTTTAATCTTGTATTTTTTTTTGTTATTGTAACCCAAATCTAATCCCCATGGATATAGCTGACAAAATGCGGGAAAGCTTTTTATCTAAATAGGGAAATGCACTTAAAAGTTTTCACTCCAGAAAGGACTGACATTTGGGCGCCATGAAAAAGGGAATGGGAGGTGCTTTTCAAACTCAGCCCGATGAACACCGAGAAAATTCACTTTTTAGTCTTTTTTTTTTTTTGTTTTTAATTTTAAAAACAAACAACCAACTGGATGAGTGTTATACATTTCAGTAGTTTTAAAAAATCATTTTATTAAAAAAGGTAAAAAAAACCCCACTTTGTCTGCAAAAAAATTTTGGTTTTCAAACCCAAAGAGAACAGAAAAACTTTTAAAGCATTTTGGGAACGGTCAGGGGTAGAAAAACCGTTTGGACCCCCGCAAAGCGATGGAAAAAAGCCACCCCCGGGGAGCATTTTAAGTAGGCCCCGGGTTTTAAACCCAAGAGCCCGCCGCAAAACCCGGGGATGGACTTGCTGCAGCGGGGGGCAAACCAGGACGTTCCCCCCGTGACGGGACTTGCTTGCGGGGGCACCCAAGGGTGAGCGGGGTTCCCGAATCGTCAAGCAAGGCGAGTCGGTAAAACAGGGGGAAAGGCCCGGGGACGGGCCCCGGCAGAGGTTTTTTGGCCCAATTTTACTTAGCAAGGGCCCGGGGCAAGGGCCCAAAGGGTTCGTGGTCAAAAAAAAAAAGGGTCGGGAACACCAAGACACTAGAAAACACGTCAAACGCTTTCATATAGGCTATGGGCACAATAGATGGGTGGGAAATTTTTCCGGGTGGTAACCTTAAAAAGGGCCAGCGACCAGCAAAAAAACCAATTACTAGGCGCGGGCCCCTTTAAATCTCAAAGAGCTCCGCCCCAAAAGGCCGGGCACGTGGAGAAAATAGGGAATTTTGGGTTTTCTTTAGCTGTAACCCATAATCATCCACTTTTAAAATAAAATAAATGTTTGAAATATATCTCCACGGTGTAATTTTTTGGGGCTTTATTTAGGGACATATTTTAAACCCTTATGGGTTAGTTTTCTAAATTTTTTGGAGGGCCTAAAATAATATTTTTTATAAATTTAATTTTTTTTAAGGGAGAGAGAAAAAGATGGGAGAGGACAAAGAAAAAAAGAATAAAATAGAAAAAAAGAGGGAGTTTTTATGGGTTAAAAAACTTTTTGTTTTTTAAAAATGCAATTTTTGCTTTTTTTGGTGGCTAAAAAAAATAGGAAACTTTAGAATACTTAGATTTACTGGAAGCTTTCAGGGATGCCTCATTTTTTTTACGTTTCTAAAAACCCCTTTTTTTATGGGGTTTTGATTTGAAAATGTTGAAAATCCCGTTTCAAAACCAAAATTTTATGGTAAACATTTATTAAAAAATACTTTTTTTGTAAAAAAGTTCTTGTAAAATTTCTTGCTTTCTTACCGCAGAAAGAAAAAACCACTACGAAAAATTGGTTAGTATGTGATATCCTACTTAATGTCCCGGTTTAAAGCCTAACAAAAGAACTTGTTTGTTTAGGAAAACCCTGTTTTCAAAAAAGGGGTTTCCAAGTTAGGGGAAGGGTTGGGTCTTTTTTGGGGACCTTCACCTATAACCCAAGCAGAGAGTATTTTTGGGAGGACCCAATCTGCCCAGCTTTTTACTCAATTTTGGGCAGTGCAAATTGCTTCTTTTTTATGGGGTTTTGGATAGAAAACTCAAAGTTTCCCGGTATTTTAAGAATTTAAAATTCTTGTCGGGTCATAATAAAAAATAGAAAAAAAGGACTCATTCTCACCTCCGGGTTTGCTCCTTTTAAACCCCGGTGGCCACCCCCATCCACCTCCTCTGAAGCATTTAAATGTACTTCATTCATTTGACAAAATTCCCAATCACGGGCCCAAAAGCGGTAAAGTCCCAAGTGAAATTGAAAGTCTGTGTTTGGGGCTGCACCTTTTATATAATGAAAAAAACGTTCACTTTTTTCTTTCCAAAAGAACGGACTGGACGCCGGGACTGAAGGGGAGTGTCGGGAAGGTAAGTATGAGTTTTAAACTTCATTCTTAAAAAAAAAAAAGAAAGGGGAGAGACAGAAAAAAAGGGCAGGCACCGGGTAAAATTTAAATGGATTTCCCGATTTTAAAATTTTGGTGAAAAAATTAATAAAACCCCCTTTTTGGGGGTTGTGTTTTTTTAAACCCAAAACCCTTTCCCCTGGCCCCTGTCCATAGAAGCCCCTCGGGTTTTCCCTGGTAAATAAACCACAATTTTTACAGCTATTAAAATTCTATTCTTTATCAGCCCAATAGCCCAAATTTCATTCTTAATTTTGGGAACACTCCTTTAAACATTTTCCCGGATGATTTTTTTCCACAGTTTTCAGAATCACAATGAAATGTGATTGCCCAAAAAGTGGGGGACTTTTTGATCATCAAAACCCTTTGAGGGCAGATTACATATTAACTTGCTGTTTTTGATAACAGTTTTTTGAAATTTGTCATGCTTTAATTTTTTAGGCATAATTGACTTTTTCCCCAGTTTTTTTAACGGGAATTTTTTTTTTTTTTCAAAAAACCAATATTTACTGTCCTTTTAGTTTCCCAAAGCTACTGAAGAGGTACAAAAACCCAAACATCACTAGGAGGTTCTTTTTGGGTTTGGGCCCTCACGGTGTCAAAAAAAGCTTCAAGTTTTTCCTTTTTTGCCTGTTTTTATTTTTTAGTTTTTTTAAACATTTTCTGTAATATTTGTTTTTGTGGTTTGTGATTTTTGGGTTTCCCGAGTCCCAAACCCCCTATTTTATTTTTTCTTTGGGCCCAACCTTTCCTTTTTTGATTTTTCCCTTTTTTAAATCTGTCGCTGTCCCAAAAAAATTGCTTTGGACTTCCTATTCAGCAAAAAAGACCTTTCTTTTTTGGGTGGCGCATTGCTCGGATAATTTTTTTAAATTTCGGGGAACTCTGAAGTCCATTTTAAACCGGCTTTTATGTCTTAGGGAACCGTCTGGTAGCAATAAGTAACCCTTTACTTTTAGTCAGTCATAATGAACAAAAAGCTCGTGTTTGCCTCGTTATTGGCCTAATATGACGGGTTTTCCATTTCTTTTGAAATACCTTGTTTTACAGCAAAGTTCCATTTTGGGGACCAAACAAGGTTTTTCATTTTTTTCTGTGATGTTAAACCAAATGAAAATACCTGTGCTGATTTTTCCCTCAATCTCAAACTTCTCAGGGTTTATCGCGGGTTTAACGGGGAAAACCACCCCCTTTCTTCAAAACTTTTTCCCCAAAATTTTTTTAATAAAAAAAAATTTTTTTTGAAATACAAACCCGTTAAAGGTGGGTAAACGGCATTTTCCACCTGAAGCTCTCCCCTCATGGTTGTTTCCCCCTTTTTTGGGAACGCCATGTTTTCATTTTTTGGGGGCCCCTTCTTCAAAAGATATTTTAGATCACGACAGAGCTGCAGAGTGCTTTTAACTGTAGTTACACCCTGCTCAAAAATCCAGTTTAACACCTTGCTTTAAAAACGACATGAAGAAAGCTATAAAAAAGGGAAAATTCCCAAAAATGGTTTTAAAAATGTAAAAGGAAAAAATTTTTGTGACAATGAGCAAAAAAAGTTTTAAATTGTTATTATGTTGACAAATTCCCCGTTGGGCCCCACGACATGGGTCGATGGCGATAGTAAAACCATCCGCCCAAAAATATCGATAGTCAAAAGGTAGTTTAAAGATCGATTGCCCTTTTTAAAGTCTATGGGAGAGCAAAAAAACCTTCATTTTTAACACCCAAACGGGGCGGGGAAAAGGGGCGGGAATTTAAAAATAAAAAAACATAAAATGTATACTTGGCTACATCTTGGGCAACACACTTGGGTTTAAAAAACCCCAAACAAAAAAAAATCAAAAGACCTTTCCCACTATCCCGTCTTGTACCACAGAAAATGCCCTTAAACCGAAACACCCCCAAAAATTAAAAGTGACAGAAAAATTAAAGATTTAAAACCCCATATTTTACTAAACGGGACATTGAATATCCCTGTCCTGGAACTACTTTGCCCCAAACCGCAGGGACCCCCACTTTTAAAAAAGTCCCGGGAAAAAGGATTTTAAACCCAAACCTTTTTATTAAAAAGGGGCATTGACTTACCTGCCCCGGGGCCCCAAAAACATGAGCCCCAAACCTGCAAAAACCAGATTAAAAAGTGCGGGAAAAAGGAGTCTTTCAACCCCCATTTTGTTTCCCCTGACTTTGGGACAAAACCTGTCCGGGGGCCAAAACAGCATGACCCCCAAATGCATGACCCCAGATTAAAAAGTCCCGGGGAAAAAAAGGAGTTTTTAAACCACCTTTTTTAGTTTAAACGGGACATATATTTGTAAAGTCCTGGTTACCTTTGCCCCCCTTTATGAGTGCGGCCCAAATTGATTTCCCACTTGGAAAAAACTGGTGGTTAAGGGCTCCTTTTCCAAACCCGGGTCCCCTTTTTTCTTGGCATTCTTTTTCTCTTTTTTATTAACGTCCCTGGAGGAAATTGTCTCTGTACTTGTTCTCTGCCCTGCTCCTTTACTCCATGTCCTCTGAATAACCTACATCGGGGGTAATTTTTTTCCTCCCCCCTCCCTTGTAAAATTTTAAAGGGGAAATTTTTTTTTTACCAGCTATTTTTTTACATGCAAGTTTTTTTATTTAGTTTAATTCTGAAAACACATTTTTAAAATAAGGATGGAATCCCCCCATGTCTTTTTTTTCTTTTTTTTAAATTTTTATTAAAGGGGTTTGCCCACAATACGGGGATTGATAGCCCCCCGGGTAAAGTTTGAAAAAAAACAAGTCATTTTGCTTTAGTGCCCCATTAACATGTCCTACCTTTTTCCTTTTTTCTGACAGCACCATCCCCCCTTGAGCCACTCTTGACAATTGTGGGAAACAAAGGGTTCTGTTAGAAAAAAAAATTTTTTTTAAATAATAGGCCTTAGTATAGTTTAAAGTCACAGAAAAAATCCCCCCAAAAATTAAAAAACAGGACCCATGAGCCATTTTTGGGACAATTGTAAAGAACAAATGCCCCGTTAGAAAACAACATTTTTTTTATAATAGGCCCTGTAGTATAGCTGCATTTCAAAGCAAAAATGCCCCCAAAAATTAAAACCATGCCCCCTTGAGCCGTTTTGGACAATTTTGAAGAACAAATCTCTGTCAAAAAAAAATTTTTTTTTAAAATAAAAACCGAAATTTTATTGCTGTATTTCAAAGCAGCTTTGCCCCCAAAAAAAATTAAATTAAAAATGACTCTCCACCATTTTAAAAAATTTGTGGGGGGAGAAATGCCATTAAAGCCACATTTTCTTTTCCCAAAGGCCCATGTTTATTGCGTACCTCAAAAGCAACAGCCCCCAAAAAAATTAAAAAAATGACTTCTCAGCCCTTTTAAAAAAATTTGTAGGGAAAAAATGCCATTTAAAAAACCCACATTTCTTTTCCCAAAAGGACCATAAAAAAATTGCTGTATTCCCCAGCAAAAATCCCCCCCAAAATTAAAAAATTATGACTTCCAGACCACTTTTAAAAAAATTTGTGGGAAAAAACCCATTTAAAGAACCACTTTTTTTCCCAAAAGGGCCCAAAAAAATTTATAGCGTTTTTCACAGCAAAAAGCCCTTAAAACTAGGACAATGTGAAAATTTTCAAAAGATAAAGTGGGGAAAATTGGGAATAAGGTGTTGTAAGCAACCTTGCTGTCTTTTTTAAATCTCCTCACAGCAAAACCAGCAAAATGAAACCCCCCCCCCCCCCCCCCTTTGGGGGAAAAAAAGAATAAAAATTTTCCCCGTTAAGAAATGAACATTTTAAAAAACATTTTTCAAGAGGGGCCTTTTTCTTTGAAGAAAGGGAAAGTTTAATTAAAACCCAGCAACTAATTGGTGACCTCGGCAATTGGGGCCAAAAACCCTCAAACAGAGAAACCATGCCCGATTATCTTGATGAAATCAAACCCAAACCAAAATTACTGTGGGGAAAACTATGGTTTTTTCTTTTAATGACTCCTCCCGTTTTCGAAAAGGGTTTCTCAGATATGAAAGCGGCTGCTGGGAGGACAAAACCTCTATGGCGTGGCCGAGCGGGGCCCCGGGGCCCTTTTCCATTTTTGGGTACCCGAAGTCTATTGGGTTTCCCGGAAAACATTCAAAAAAATCGGTGTTGGAAAGCGATAGGCGTGCACCCTGTTTTAAGCTGGGTTTTGGTGTTTGGGTGTTGCCCTGCAAATTTCATGCGTTTTGGGGAAAGGGGGTAAATTTAAAAATTGGCCCGAGGTCACCCCTTTGGCTTCTGCCCCCTTGGGTTTTTCTGCCGGGTACGGCTTTCCCTTTGGGACTCTACTGGTCCCCCTTCGGATGTTGTTCCACCCTGACATTTGGGGAACGTGAAACAACGCAAAAAGATTCTCCAGTTGATCAATCAGCAAGGCTCCCCTTTTTTTTGCAAATTTTTCTCTTTTAATTTTTGGGGTGGAAGGAAAAGTGCTGAGTTTTTTTGTTTCCGGGGTTTCCCGGGGGGGTGGCCACCCAGTAAAAATGTTGTTCATTTTGATGGCCTTAATTTCGAGGAACATGTTGGGGGGGAAATGGGGGCACCAACACTCATGTGAGGGGAAAGGGGGCCTTGATTTCCCAAGCCTCCCGGGGCGGGGGGCAAAAGGAAACGATCTTTCCCCATCTTCCCCCTCCGCCTCAAATTTGCGCCAACCTCTTTCCAAGGGGTGGGGGTCCGGTAAAAGCGGTTTTTAGGAAAACCCCCTCCTCCTCCCCGCTTTCCCCCCGGGACAGCTTCAACTCACCCCCGGCTTGCCTGGATGATGCACCCCGAGAACTGGGAAAAGCGCCCCCCCTTGCACCCAGCCCCTGGGGCCCCGAACCATGCCCAATGAAGAACGATGAAAATTTTGAAAAAATGTCGGGCCCTTGGGGGATTTTTACCCGGGGGGGGAGAAAGGGTCCCTTTTTCCCCCATCTGTGTCCCCTTTTCCCCCCCTTTGCGGGGGGGACCCCGTTGGTTTTAGGGGTTTTCCAACGATGTTTTCCCTAACTAAGATCACCAAATTTCTTATGCCGACAAGGGCATTGTCTGCATGACCATTTTGGTGGCTTCTTCAAAACTGGGAAAGGTGGTTTCAGAAACTTTTCCCCCTGCCACCAAATCCGGGGCCCCCAAAAACCCCGAGGTCCCCACCCCGGGTTGTTAGGCCCTTTTGGGCACCCTTTGCACTGCGTAAAGGGGCATTGCGCTGCTGGGCCCCAATCGTGGAGTAAGTGGAGGGTTTGGGAAATTTCCCGCGGGGTTGCCCCAAAAAGTCAAAAATGAGCCCGGGTTTTAAAGGGGAGGCCAAGGTGGAAAGCTTTCAAAAGCAGCCAGGCGGGCGAAGCAGGGTTTCAACGGGCCCCGGGAATGCGAACTTAGACTTCGAGCCTTTCCCCAAACAGGAGTCCGACCCGGGTTTCTCTTTTGAAATTTCTGGACGACAAGGTTATTTACATGGCCAGGCAAGGGATGTGCTCCAGCCTTACGAACTTAAGGGCGTCCCAGATTTTCGCCCTTTTTCCCCACCCACCTTTCCTGGAACAAGGTTTTTGGCACCCCCCCGGCACTTGGTCCCCGTTGCGGAAAAGGGGTCCACAAACTCCTGACCTGTTTGTGGACGGTCTCCAAGACAGATTAATTTCAACCCCGGCTGGTTTCCCTGGGCAAATGATGCCACCCAAAGGGCCCCTTTGGGGGAAAAAACCCTGCAAACCCCCCTCGGTTTTTTTTTGAGCGGCGCCGGCCTGGACCACCCCCTCACCCCCGAGACATTTCACCCCGCTCACCCGTAGCTTTTAAAAGAGATATAGCGGCCTTGGCCCTGCTTATAGTCCCTGTGCGGTGGTTTAATTTACTTTTTTTCCCGGGCCCCAGAAAGCGAAAAAACCCCCTTTAAAATTTTTTTGATGAACGTGGTGGCCAGGGCAGGGACGGCTTTTTTTGGGAAAGAAAAACCTGTCGGCATCTGGTACTGGGGGGAGGGGAAGGGCCATGAGTGGCGGAAACCCCTCTGTGGGCCACCAAAAGGAAAAAGGGAACATTTCCCAAACCAAAAAACCTGGCAATGCCGACATTCAGGCTTTTTGGTTTGGGTTTGGGTTTGGGGTTTAAAGGGGTTTCTTCGCTCCCAAAACCCGGGAAAAAGAAGGCTGGCTGTTGATGGCCGTGTTTCGGGATGCAGGTCCGTTTAAACTGGCCGGGAAGGAAAAAGGGGGAGGATGGGGGGCCCCTTGGTGGTGTTTGGGGGGTTTCTTCGGGGGGACGGTGGAGGCTGAAACGGAGTTGCTCCCTATCCCTGACTCTGAAGACATGGGGAGCTGAGGAAACGCTTGGTGGGGGCAGAGGAGGAGGCGGAGACAGGGGTGTGACAGTTTGGTTTGGGGGGCCCGCATCGGTTTGGCCTTTTTTGGCCAAAATGGGTTTCCTCCATTTCAACTTCCCTGCATTCCCGTTTGACTAAATGTTGGGGGTGGTTAAACCCCCTAAAAGGTTTTTGCCTCTAATTTGGGGGTTTACGGCCCCAAAAACGGCCCTATTACAAACGTGGGGGAAAACAGAGGTTCTCAAAGAAAGGCCCCGGCCCTTTAGAGATTCTGGACCTTTTTGATGGCTAAGCGAGGAGCGGGGTTTCCGCTGACCGTGGCTTTGGGGGAATCATTTTTCAAAAGGCCCGGGCTTTTTGCACCAAACCCTTCTCCCCTTTTTTAGGCGGAACCCGTAAAGGGCACTTCCCCATCGGGCTTCCCCCTCGTCCCCGTGATGAAACGCTGCATTGCAAAATTTTGCTGAAAAAGGGGGCCCCCGTTGGTTTCCCCAAAAAGTCGCGTCCATCCCTCAATCATTTTAACCCCGGTGACTTCGTCGTCCTGACATTCTGCATCCAGGGGCTGGGGGGCAAACAAAGAGGGATGCAAGGGGTTGCCGACCCCCCCGGGTTTTTTGCCGATTGACCCCGGGTTCCTTTTCCCCCTCTGAGGCCCTCAGTAAACTTTGGGGGTCGGAAAGAAAATTTATCCCTTTGGCCTTTTTGATTTTTTAACAAAGCCTTCTGACCCCAAAACCCCATTTTATTTTTTTTAAAGAGGTCTTTTTAGAAAATGGATTATCCCAAATGGGGGTAAAACGAGTTGCCCCTTTTGGGTTTCTTTTATGTTGGGAGGAAAGCTGGTAAAAATGATGACGGGCATTTGGGGGCCCCCTGAAATGGGAGGACGAGAGGTTAAAACTGCTGGGGCAGGGTTTCATTAACCACTGGGAAAGGGCAATTTGGGGCGTTGTTCGTAAAATAGATTTTACAGGGGGCCCCGATCCCCGCGATGACAGGCCCACCGGGGCCCGCCCAACTGAAGATCCGGGTTTGGATGGGGGGTTTTGTCGCCCCCCTGGAAGGGAAAAATTCTCCCCCGAAACCCCTACCTCCCTTTTCCAAAAACCCCCCCCTTTGCTCGCTTTCCCCCCTGAATTTCGGGGTCCAGTTCAGAAATATAAAAATTTTGAGAAGGTATGGAAAGTTTTTTTGGGAAAATCTCTTTTTAAAAGACGGCAAATCACAGGTATTCTCAAAACCCTCAAATCAAAACAAAAAATTGGGTGGAAATTTAAATTTAACGCAAAATTGATCCTTTTCAACCCAAAATTTGACTGAAACCCCAAAGGGAAAAAAAAAACAACCTTTTCTGAAATGTTTTACGGTTTTTAAAAGGTATTTTTTTTCACCTTTCAATTCCCGTGGTGACTAACAAAATTGCTGTATTTAAATTTTTAAATGCAAAAATGATTATCAAAAAAAGCTGGCCTTGGCCCAAAAATGAAAAAAAAACGGACTTTAATGTTTTCGGATAATAAAAGGTATTTTTTTGGGGACCTTTTCAATTCACCTGTGGTGACTAAAAAATTTTCGTATTTTAAATTTTTAAATGCAAAATAGATGTATCAACAAAGCGGGCCCGCGCCCCCAAAATGAAAAAACACGTATCTGTTTAAAGTATTCGGGTAAAAAAAGGTATTTTTTGGCACCTATCAATTCACCTGGGTAACTACACAATTGTTTGGGTTTCTATTTTAACCCCAAAGGGGGGCTCTATCAACAAATCGGGCCCGGGCAAAAAATGCAAAAAAAAAGTAACTTAATGTATTTGGGTAAAAAAAGGTATTTTTTCCCCCTTTCAATTCACCTGTGGTGACTAAAAAAATTTCTGTAATTTCCCCTTTAAATGCAAGGTTCCTCAATGAAAAAAAATGTTGGCCAAAGGAAAAAACACTATCCGTAATTTATTGGGTAATAAAAGGTAATTTTTTGGGACCTATCAACCTGTGCTGACTTACAAAATTTGCTGGATTTTAAAATTTTAAAAGCAAGGTGGTAAATCAACAAAGCGGATGGGGAAAATTGAAAAAGAACCCTATTAAATTTTTACTGATAATAAAAGTGGGGTTTTGCCCCTAACAAAGGGGAACCCGCAGTTACTAGAAAAGATTTGGGAAACCCAAAATAAGTTCAGGGGGCCCAAATCCAGGGAAAAATTTTTAAAAGGAAAATTTAATAATAAAGCTTTGCAGTGCAATGGGTTTTTTCTAAGTCTTGGGGAACTTTTTTTCCCGTATTCCTTTTTAAAAGCTTGTTTTGTGTTCGCCCCCGGGGGCCCCCCCTCGCCCCCAAAACCCCCCGTGACTTTAAAGCGGTTTTTTGCCCTTTAAAAATTTTCTACCTAACCCACATAAAATCCTTTCCCAAACTCTAATTAACTAATTTTAAGGATCACAGCTAACAAATAGAGCTTTCCTTGAAAAAAAAAGAATAATTTCGCTGGGTTGTTTGGACAAGGGAGAGCGCACGTCCTAGCAGAGAAAACCCGAGAGGAAAATGATCAAAGAACAGGGAAAGGTGTTCTATGTTTAAAAAGAGGTAAAGTTTTTTAGGGCCCAAACGCAACCATACACATTTTCCCGCCAAAGACGTCGCACACACATCTCACCCGGGTCTATTCTGTAAACTGATTTGCTGGCCACCAAAAGCAGGGGAAACGCCAAAAAAGGCGCGTTTTAATAGATGTGCACAGATTTTAACCCAAATTATCCGCTTTATCCCAACAATTTCGATTTAAAATAAAAACTTGCCGATTTCAACTTTTTCGTTTAAAAATCCCCCTCAACACTACTTTTTTTAAAGGGTTAAAAATGTCTCAGTTGTGTTAAATTTGGTTTTTACGCTCTCACACTCCCCCATAAATGGGAAAATGGGAAATTAACATGGCACCCATGGAAAAAATTCCCCTTGGGGATTTTTTTTTTGAAAAAAAAATTTTTTCTCTTCATAAAAAATGAGGTATAAGAAGAAATTTCCAAACACCCCGAAATAGCTGCACACAGTGGCCAAGAAACCAAGCAATGGTTTTAAAAAGACAGGTTTTTTCCCCCAGAACAAAAGGGCCCCAAACCAAGGTCGATCAAAAAAGTTGAGTGTACGTTTATAGCATCATATCCAGAGGCGGTATACTCACTTATGTTGTCACTTAGGGGTGTACTCACTTTTGTTGCCAGCGGTTTAGACTTTGATGACTGTGCGCACAGTTATTTTGAGGGCACACGAAATTTACACTGTTATACAATCTGTATGCTGCCTACTTTACATTGTATTGGTGTCATATCTTCTGTGTTGTCCCATGAAAAGATATAATGCAATATTTACAAAAACGTGAGGGGTGTACCCACTTTTTTATATACTCTATTTTATACTACCTACCAAGGCTTCCAACATTTGGGGGATAAATGGGGTGTGTGCTCATACTGGTTATAGACAAACAGAAATTACAAAGCATAGAAAAGAATTATGGAACTTGTAGTTTTATAGGACAAAGACAAGGATGTTTCAACAGGAAATGCTGCTGCTGTGCTGCTAAGAAGGGAGGCTACACATAGCACAGAAAAAGAACAAATTAGCAAGGAGAAAAAATCACTAGGAGAGATGAATAATAGATTTGGGCATGTTATTAAGAATGATTTTGGGGTTGATGTTGGTTGTTTGCTAGAACATATAATAAATATGACTTGATAAACAATTATATTTTCATGAAATATTTACATTGTGAATTGTTTGTGCTGATGCAATTTAAATTTGTAATTGATCTTTGTTTATTTAACATTTTATGTATTTATCTTGTATTATTTTTATTGTAAGCCAAATCTAATTAACATGGATATAGCCTGACGAATGCTGAATGTCTATTATCTAAATATGGATGCACCTTAGAGCCTTTCCACTCCAGAAGGGGCTGACATATGATAGCCGATGTATAGGAACTGGAGGATGCTTTTCATCAACTCAGACCGATGAACACCGAGAAAACTTCACTTTGTAGTCTTTTTTTTTCTCTGTCTTAATTTTAATACAAACAACCAACTGGATGAGTATTATACAGTACTAGATGAGCATCAATCACTTATTCAAAGGTAAAATAACTCCTCACATTTGTCTGCAACAAAATTGGATCTAACAAAGAGAACAGAAAACATTTAAGCATATTGTAACGGTCAGCGGTAGTGGATCCGCTGGACCACCGCAAGCGATGGTATAAGCCACGCCAGGGAGCAGTCTAAGTAGGTCCCGGTTTAAACCAGAGCCCGCCGCAAAGCGGGATGGACTTGCTGCAGCGGGAGTCTACCAGGTCGCTTCCGCTGACGGGACTTGCTTGCGGTGGCAGCAAGGGTGAAGCGTGGTACAGAATGTTCATGCGTAGGCGAAGTCGGAACAGGCGGAAAGGTCGAGGACAGGCGGCAGAGGTTTGTGAGTCAATATACGTAGCAAGAGGCCAGGGCAGCGGCAAAGGTTCCGTGGTCAATAAACGTAGCAAGAGGGTCAGAACACTAAGACACTCGAACACACTGTCATCGCTGTCTCTATAGGCTATGGGCCACAATAGATCCGGGCGATTGTTCCGGGGTGGTAACCTTATATAGGACCAGCGACCAGCAATAAACCAATTACTAGCGCGCTGGCCCTTTAAATCTCAAAGAGCTGCCGCACACGCCGCGCACGTGGAGATATACTGAATTTTGGGTTTTCTTTAGCTGTAAGCCATAATCATCCACATTAAAATAAATAAATGCTTGAAATATATCTCCACGTGTGTAATTTATTTGGCTTTAGTTATGGACATATATTAACTTATCGTTAGTATTCTAATTTTTTGAGATGCATATACTATATATATATAATGTATATTTATATATTATATATATATATATATATATTAATATTTTTATTTTGAGGAGAAGAGAGGGAGGAGTGAGAGTAAAAGATAGAGAGAGACAAAGAAAGAAAGAATAAAATAGAGAGAAAAAGAGGGAGATTTATAGTTAAACTTTTTGTCCTTTTAAAAGATGCAATTTTTGCTTATTTGGTGGCTGAAAAATAGGAAAATTTAGAATACTTCGATATACTGAGAAGCATACATGGGATGTCCTCATTGTTTTTACAGATCTAGAAACACCTTTTTATGTGGTTGACTATGAAAATGTCTGAGAAGACTGCCGTTTCTACCACAATTTATGGTAAACATTTATTAACAATACTTTCTTTGTATAAAGTTCTTGTATATTTCTTGCATCTTACCGCAGAAATGTAACACTACGCAAATGGTTAGTATGTGAGTATCCTCACTTAATGTGCCAGGTTAAGCCTAACAAGAGAACTTGTCTGGTTTAGAAAACCTGTTTTCAAATAAGGAATTCCAAGTTAGAGGAACGTTGGTCTGTTTTGGACCTTCACCTATAACCCAAGCAGTGAGTTACTTTGGAGGATCCAATCTGTCCATGCATATACTCAGACTATAGGCCAGTGTATATTGCTTCATTTTCATGTGTTGTTTGCTGATGAAAAACTCAAAGGTTGTTACTTGGTATTTAGAATGCTCAATCTCTGTAGGTCATATATAAAGATAGAAACATAGACTCATTCTTCACCTCCTGGATGCTCCTGTTCAGTCCCGGTGGCCATCCCGTCCACCTCCTCTGAAGCAGTAAATGTACATCATTCATTTGACAGATGCATCCAATCACAGGCCAGAGCGGTCATGTGCATGTGACATTGTGGTCTGTGATTGGCTGCACCTGTCATATGAATGATAAACGTTCACTGCTTACTTTCCGGATGAAACGGTCTGGAAGCCAGGACTGACGGGAGTGTCTGGAAGGTAGTATGAGTCTTATCTTCGTATTCTTAAAAGACAAAAGTAAGGGAGAGACAGACAAAAAGCAGCGCACCTGGTACAATAAATGGAGTTCCGATTGAAATATTGGTGAATATATAATACACTCACCTTTGGGGGTTGTGCTATTTAAGGCACAACTTTCCCTGGTCCCTGTCCATAGAAGACTCAGAGTTTACTGGTAAATAAACCACAATTTTTACCGCTATTATATTCTAGTCATTATCATGCCCCAATAGACCACTGAGCATTCTAAAATCTTGGAACACTCCTTTAAACACTTTCCGATGAGTTTTTCCACAGTTTTCAGATCACAATGAAATGTGATTGTCCAAAGTGGGTGACTCTTTGATCATCAGACCATTTGCATGGCAGATTACATATTATACTTGCTGCTTTTGATAACATGTTGTTGAAATTTGTCATGCATTGATCTTTCAGGCATAATTGACTTCTGCCCAGAATATTTAACAGATTTTTTTTTTTATCAATAACCAATATTTACTGTCATTTTAGATTCCAGCTACTGAAGAGGTATCATAAACCAAACATCACTAGGAGAGTTCATTTTGGTTGGCCTCACGGATGTCAAAGAGCTTCAAGCTTTCCTTTTTTGCCTGTTTTTTTATGTTTTATCTTTTAAACATTTCTGGTAATATTTTGATTTGTGGTTTGTGATGTTTGATTCGATGTTCATACCCCCTATGTTTACTTTTTCTTGGGGCACCTTTCCTTTTTTGATATTTACTTTTTATCTGTCGCTGTGCCAAAAATGCTTGTGATCTTCCTATCTCAAGAACAGGACCATCACTTTTGGGGGCTGCATTGCTCAGATGCATTTCTTTCATTTTTGGAACTTGAAGTCACTTTACTATATTATTTTACCCCTTGGTAGCAATAAGAAAACCCTTTACTTTATCGCAAAAAACAGAAGGCTCTGTTTTGCCCCCCTTTATTGGGCTCTAATATGACTGGTTTTTTTTCATTCTCTTTTTGCATACCTTCTTACAGCAAAGCTTCCATTTTGGGGACCTAACAAGGGTTAATCACTTTTTCTGTGTGTTAAACCAAGTATGATTTCCCTGTGTGTTATTTCCTCAACTCAAACTTCTCCGATTACGTGGATATCTGGAAACCACATCCTTTCTTCTAACTCTTTTTCCATATATTTTAAATCAGTAAATTTCTTTTGAAGATCGAACATTAAAGGGTCGTAAAGAGCATTTTCCCCTGTGCTCTCACTCTGGTTGTTTCCCCCTTTTTGGAACAGCCTGTTTACATATTTGGGGCCTTCTTCTAAAGATATTTTAGATTTCCCACAGGCTGCAGATGTTTTCACTGTGTTACACCTGCTCTAATCCCGTTTTAACACCTTTCTTTTAACAACGAATGAAGAAAACTATAAATAAGGCAAAATTCAGAAGGGCTGAAAAAATTTAAAAAAGAAGTTTGTGAAATGGTAAAAGTTTTGATTTTATTAGTTTGAGCGATTAGTTGGCCACGACATCTTTTGATGGTCGTAGTCCCAAACAGACAAGAAGTCATGGGCGGGTGGAGATTATGATCGATGACCATTAAAGTCTATGGGGAGCAAAACCTTTATTCTTCACCCCAAAAAGGGGGGGAGAAAACTGGAATTAAAATAAACAACAGTGAAATGTATACGTGCTACATCTTTGGGAACACATTAGGGTTTTAAAACCACAGAAAAAAAAAACACGACCATTCAATCCCTGTCTTTTCCACAGCATGACCCCTTAAACCGCATCACCCCCAAAATTAAAAATGACAGAAGGCAGTATATTTTGAAACCATCATTTTTCTTTAACTGAATTGAATATCCCCGTCCCGGAACGTAGCATAGCCCCCCAAAACCCGCATGACCCCCCCATTTAAAAAATTTCCGGAAAAAGGAGTCTTCAACCCCCCATTTTGTTGAAATGTCATTGAAAACCC
>JAODAL010029501.1:0-51496 GCA_025379985.1 Phyllomedusa bahiana | reverse complement strand
AATGCTCCCAGATGAAGTGTGCGCTATGTGCTATCTTTCCCTGATTTTAACCCCATTTTTCCCGGGGGTGAAAAAAAAACCTTGGGGCATTTTCCCCACGGAACGGGTTTTTCGGCGGTTTTTCGGGCGGTTTAGGGTTTTTTTTAGCCCCTGAAAAAAAACGGCCAAAAATTTTAACCCCACAATTTTTGCTCTAGGGAAAAAACCCGTGCAGCTTTCCCCCTGCAGGGTTTTTTCCCGCTCCAAATGTTTTTTTCCCCCGGGGGGACCGGCGGAAAAAACATTGTACATGACAATTTTCCTTTCCCGGGTTTTCCGGGAAACGGAATCTGTGCTTGTCTATGGGGGGGGGGAGGGCTGTTCTCCGTTTCCCCCCGGGGGAAAACCCGTCCCCCCCCCCCGGGCCGTGGGGGACGGCCGAAAAAACAGGAAAAATACCAGCCGGCAAATGGGCCCAGGTATTTGCCCCTGTCCCGTCGTGAAGGGGCCCCTTAAAGGGTGTTTTTCCCCACCACTTTTTCCAAAGGGATTTCACAAAAAGCTCTACACTCACTCTGTCTCCTCAGACTATGGATTTTTTATTTTAGAAAGTGATTAGCATATTAGCAGGTCTAAGTGGGCTGAGCTTTTCACTGGGGACAAGTGCTGGGATGCCCCTTTCTGTTGATGAAGGGGAAAACTGTGCGGGTGGGGAAATAAAAAACAATGGTTATTTTTTAGGCTAATTTTCACACGGCAATTTAAAATTTTATCCCCTTTTGTGTCGGGACCCGGGGCGGGAAAAAAATTTTGCCCCAATTTTAAAAGCTGTGTAAAACATACCCCAAATTTAGTGTTAGGGGAAAATTTGTTTGCTTGGAAAGGTTCTTTCCTGCTCTAAACAGATAACGGGAGTTATGGTCAGGTAACCAAGAGTCCTGTGTGCACTCAAAAGCAGGGGGACAAAATTTTTTTTTTCAAAATTTTAAATTTAAAAATTTTTTGACCAATTTTATTTAAAAAAAAAGTCTTCTTTTAAACTGCCCACTTAAATTTTGGGAAAGCAAATTTTTGTATTTGAAAAAAACCCCTTTAAAAGGGGCCCAAAGTCACTTTTAAAACATGAAAATTTTGATTTTAGGGACATAATGTTACAGAGCCGGAGGGCTGGCAGACTGATATACTTTTATAGTTTTGGATGAAAAAGTTTAGTAGAAACTTGGGTCTTTTCCCTTTTTAACAATTTTCTGATTTTTAAAAGAGTCCCAGTATGCGTTACAGTGATGGGGGGGAAATCTCTCTGCACATTCAAAAAAGGGAAAAGCTGTAAATTATTACCCCCACTGGACTCTTTAAAAGGTCCATTTTGTTTTTCGTTAAAGACGCTCACTATGGCCAAAACAGCATTTTTTGAACTTACATATAGAAACGATTTTTTTTTGGGGTTTTAAACCTTTTTTATACTATTTTTTTTTGGGCCCCCTTTCCCTTACTACAATTGCGGGGGTTCTAAAAAATAAAAAGTGGGGGCCCCTTTTTGATTACTGCGACTGCCCAACAAACAATTATCTACTGGGCATGTACGCTAGTCAGTCAGCAGGCCGGTCCTTCTATAATGTAGCTGCCCACTGCCCTCCCCGAATGAAAACATCACACTGTACATAGTGTGACACTGCACTCAACTAGGGCGGCTACATTCTAGACCCAATTGTTTGCTGCCCCCTGCCCCCCCCGTTGTACATCACATGTAATATGTGACCTGCCCCACTAGGGGGGGCTTCTTCTAACCCCATACTGTAGCTGCCCATCCCCCCCGATTGTATCTCAACTGTACATAGTGTACACTGCATTTTACAGGGCGGCTTCATTCTGCCCTACGAGTACTTTCCCTCCCGATTTTTACATCAAAATTTTCATAGTGTGACACTGCATTCACTGGGCGGCTACTTTGACCCTTATGTTGCTGCCACTGCCCTCCCGATGTATCATCCAATTTACATGTGTGACACTGATTCCAAACAGGGGGTTCATTTAGACCGATATGTAGCTGCCCCCTGCCCCCCCGATGTTCAACCATGTACATAGTGTGACACTGCATTCCACTAGGGCGGGTTATTCAGACCCAAAAATGTAGTGCCCACTGCCCCCGATGTTACACACTGTACATAGGTGCACTGCTTCCACTAGGGCGGCTACATTCTAGACCCATAAGTAGTGCCCACCCCGATTGTTCATCACACTTTCATGTGTGACACTGCATTTCCCCAGGGGGGCTTCTTTAGACCCCTACTGTAGTGCCCCCCGCGTTACACCAAATTACATAGTGTGACACTGCATTCCACTAGGGCGGCTACATTCTAGACCCGATACTGTAGCTGCCCACTGCCCGCCCCGATTGTATCATCACACTGTACATAGTGTGACACTGCATTCCACTAGGGCGGCTTCTTTTAGGGCCGTACTGTAGTGCCCACTGCCCCCCCGATGTAATTTACCTTTTAAAAAGTGGGTTTTTCAACAGTCGGCTACATTAGAAAAGTACTGGCCGTTGACGACCTTTGTGCTACCCTTGGGGCCCACCGCGTAGTCAGGAGGCCTGCACCTGTTGTTGCACCCCCCATAAGGGGACTTTCCGAAGGAAATCCCTTCGGCCCCTGAAATAATGTAAAAAAATTAAAGTTAAAAACCTTTTTAAAAAATTTCACTGTTAACCATGTAGTTGGGGGAAGACAAAAAGGGCGGACAATCCCTCTCACCCAAAATTGCCCTCATTTAAAACTGAAATTTGTTCAGTCCCCGTCCTACATTTACCCCAATTTTCTGGCTGCCCCGTGGGTTTTTCCGTAAAATCACTGTACATAATTCATGGCCAAAGGGTAATCTTACTGTGTCCCTATAATAACCCCTTTTCCCCATTAGGTGGGGAACACTGATTCCCCTGGGCCTACATTTTCAAAAGACCCGAGAACGGTTAAGGTTGGTAGGGCCCGGAAATTGTACCATAATTTTAAATATTTCCTTTTGCATTTAAATTAGGGCGGACCATAAAAAACCCGATATTTTAAACCCCAAACTTTGGGCCCCTTCCGATTTTTGGGAATTTTAAAATTTTAAAAAATTTGGGGTTTTTTAAAATCACGGTCCACTGGCCGGTCTACTTTAGGAAAAAAATTAGCGCCCAATTTGTTCCCCCCGGGAATGAAAAACAAAATTAAAAGATACACGGAAAAATGGGGTAAAATACTAAAAACCCGTTTGTTGCTGGAAATTGGCCCCCCCCTTTTAAAAAAATTTAAATTAAAAAGAAAAGTTGTGAAAGCAAACTGGGGGGTACATTTTCCCCTTATAGAATGTGGGCTTCCCAAAAATTTTTTTATCCCCATGAAAAATTTAAAAAAAAATTAAAAACGAAAATGGGCCCCTTTTACAATTTTTGAGGGAAAACGAAAACTTGATGGCCCCGATTTTATAAAAGACTTTTTTTTGCACGGGGTTTTAACAGGGGGCTCTTGCAGCCCGGATAACGGGGAAAAACTCCCAAATTTTCCCCCGGCCCATTGTACTACACCTTAAAATTTTTACACTGCCAAAAAAACCCCCAAGGGGTTTTGGCCTTTCAAACCCCAAGTGTCCCCAATTTGCCCCCCCTATTGTTCATAAGGGGCCCTTTTTAAAAATTTTAGGACTTCAAAACGGGGGGGTATTTCCTGGGGACCCATACCTTGTGGGAGGGCCAATTTTCAAAAACTTTAAAAAGTGTTGGAAGATAAACTGGGCCCCGGCTAATTTTTAAAACCCGGAAAAAATTTTTAGGGCCCAAAGGCCCGCCCCGGGGAGAAATCTCACTGAAATTTATTTTTTGGACACCTTGCCAACCATTTTTAGGGCGGCCTTAAAAACTAAACCCGTACTGAAAATCTCCCCAACTGCCCGGGGGGGGCCCGATTTTATTTTTTCAACATTTGTACGGGTTTGCCACGCAAAAAATTAAAAAAAATGGGGCGGGGGCTAAAATTTGGGCCCAATCGGGAAAAGGAACTGGGCCCTTTGAGATGGGACGAAAAAGGGGGTGAAAACTGCATTCCAGACTGGGGGGCCCTTTACATTCGGGAACCCGAAAGGGTAGGGGGCCCACCTTTTTCCCCCAATTTTCTTACACAAAACACGTAAAATATTTTTGCAAGGTTTTTTTTTGGGGGAAAAGTCCCTCAAACAGAATAAAAGGAAAATGGGTTAAAAAAGGGGATGCGGAAAAATTTGGGGGGCCCCCGGGCAGGGAAAGGTGAAATTTTGGGGGGTTTTTAACCTAAAGCTAAGGAACTTAAAAAGGGAAAAATTTTTTTAATTTACGGAAAGGAAAAAAAAGGGGGTTAAAAAATAAAGGGTTTAAAACCTTTTTAAAATTAAATTTAATTGTAATTTACCATTTTAGGCGGGGGAAGCCAAAAAAAGGACAATTTCTTAAATGGGAAAAAGGGGCACAAAATTAAAATTTTAATTTGTTTAAAAATCCTTTTTTAAACCATATTTTACGGGTTAAGGCTGTAAAAAGTGTGGGTTCGCGGGGAAAAAACAATGCTAACTAAACCAGGCCCAAAAAGGAGGAGAAAAAATAATTGGCTGGGTGGAGTACTGTAACGGAAAATTGCCAAAAGGGTTAAAAAAAAAAAAAGGGTTTGGGGGACCAAAATAAATTGGTCCATAAAACAAAACTTAAATATGGGTTTTCCCAGTTTTTTTTAAACCCCCGGGCTTACAACCCCCGGGGTGGAAAATTTTACACTTGGGGAACCCAAGTTTCCACTAAAACTTGGGTTTTACAAAGGGGATTCTTTTAAAAGGGGGCTTGAAAAACTAAGGGGGAATTTTGCCTTGGGGATTTGTCCTTTAATTCCCAAACCCCCCTTTTTAAAAAGGGTTTGATGGCTTTTGGGCGAAAAATATAAAAAGGTTTGTTTGATTTTTCCCGGAAGGGGGTCTTGCCAGCGGTTTTTCTTTTGCCTGATTTTCCAAGAGGTTTTTGCCCAATGGGGACAAGGCCAAAAAAAAGGGGGCCCCGGGAATTAAAACCCCTGAAAAAATAAAAGACGGGAGGAAAGGGTTTTGTTTTAGTGAAAAAAAACAACCCCTTTAAATTAAACCCAGAGCATTTTAATTTTGGTTTAAACAGCCAAAAGTCCAGAGAACGAAATTTTTTTTCCCCTATACAAATTTTTAAAAAAACCATAAAACAGGCAACCTCAAACCAGCTTTTAAAACTGACTAAAATGGACCAGTCATTCATCAATAGCTCACTGCAGGTCAGGAAAGGTTTGCCTAGAATGAGTCACTTACTTTTTTTGTTTTTTTCTTTTGATGGGAAGAGGGTTTCGGGTCCGCATGAAAATTTTCCATTTAAAGCTGAAAAGACAGGGGGTTACTCAGCGGAGGGTTTAAAAAAGCCCCGGTTTGATTTCCCCGGGTCATTGCGGGACACTATTTATACAGCCCTTCAAGGGGGCCCAACTGACAGCTCCCCGGGAATTTTTTTTCCCCCCCACCCCCCTCTAAGAAAGTCCCGTTTTTTTGTTGTCCTTTTGGAAAAATTTCATCCCCATATAGGACGTTCTGCAGGAGGGGGAGGAAGGCCCAAATTCAAAACCCAACTCTAAACGGGAGTTTCCTTTTTAAATTTTGTAAAGCCAGGCTGTTACCCCAAACCCCCAAAAATTTGGGCAACCAATTTCCCCAAGAAACACGGGGCCTTAAGAAATAAAACTGTCTTCTTTAAGACCGTTCTTTGTTGCCCATACCCAACCAAATCACGCTCGATTTAATTTTTCCCCAAGAGCTCTAAATTAAATGAAAGTGGCTCTGTTTGGTTGCTAATGGGAAACCCAAAGACTTTTTAACAGGGCTAACATTTTTTCAAAAAATTTAAGGCCCCAATGAAGACAGAAAAGGGGCAGGGCTGGGGAAAGTGGGAAGGTCGGTTTGCAAATTTTCCCAGGATTGGGAGTCGCCCATAAAATGGACCCCCCGACTCCGAAAATAAATAATTAGTTGGTTTTTGGTTTGTTTGATGCAGGGGCAAAGACTATTTTTATATACATTCATTTTTCCCTATCTTTTTAAAATTAAATTGACTTGCAAGTATTTGAAATTCTGTTTAATTTCGAGTTTCCTTTCCCGAACTGCTTTGGTTTACGGTTTTCCCACCTAAAAAATAAAAATTTTAATTTTATTTTTGGGTTAAGTATTTGGGAAATTTCCCCCCTTTTGGGTTTTCAGCTCTCTGAACCCGCTTGGAACCTTGAATCAATTCAATCATTTTTTCTTGACCAAAATCTGTTTTCCCAGGCCCTTTTCCTACAAAAATTCAAAAGATCAAAACATTGTTACCCTTTTGTTTTTTCCCGTGTTTGTTTCCCTTTTTAAATAGCTTGTTTAATTTGAAAATCAAAGGTGTTTAAACACCCCGGGTTTTCCCATTTTACTACAGTAAATTTTATCACTTAACATGCGCCATTTTAATGGGGAAATTTCGGGAGTCGAGTTTTGGGGAAAAAATTTTAGGGATTTCGGAGGGGGGGTTTTTTGGGTTGCCGACCCCACACCCGAGAGAGGACCAAACCCAGCCGGGACATTTTTTCCCAAAAATTTCTTGCCGGGAAATGAGGGAAAGGGAAATTTAAACAGCATAAGTGCTAAAAAATTAAATTATAAATGGAAATGGCTTTTAAAAAGGGCAGCCTGCACTCTTTCAAAAGGGGAAAAATAAATGCATTGTTTTTTGTTTTCCCTTCAGAACTTAGAGCAGTTTTTTTCTTTTGTTTTGTTTACATAAAGTTTCCCCTTTGGTTACTGTCCACCTTTCTCTGCTCTAACAGCTGTGGAGCCCCGGGCGAGATAGTGACTGTACTCCCTGTAGTGTCTTTCGCACCCACAAAGTTTAAAACTTTTTTTACTAAAAAAAACGTTAACCCTCTAGAGCCCCGTAGCCTTTTACCCTACTGTGTAGACCCCTCCATCACCAGTGTCCCTCTAATAGGACTAGTCTGGAATAGCACAGCCGATAAGCCAATCACTGCTGTAGATCTGCCAGAATAGCAAGTGTGAGTCTGAAGCTGGCTGTGATCAAGTCCCCCTTAGAGAAGTGCAAAAAGGTTTTGCAAAAATTTTCCCTGCAAAAAAATTTTTTGCCCCTGTAAGCTTTGGGAAAATTATCCAAGAAACGCTTTATGATTGGGGCCAAGTATGAACCCCTAAAATTTATTAAAGGTGGGAAATTTCCATTAGAAAATTCTTTAAAGGGGTTGTCTCGCTACAAAGAATAGCTTTCAAATTTAAAGGGAAACACAAAAAAAAAGAACTTTTTCCCCAAAAATATTATTTTTTTTCCCCTCTTTTTTTCCCCTAATAGAAAAAAGGGTAAATTTTTAATGACCCCCGGGTCTATTTTTTTTTCCCTCAGTAATGACCTGTAAAAAATTTCCCCCCTTGCTTTTTTGGGTTCAATGAGATAACATTTGAGTGCCCTTTCATCACCCCAGGTAGGGGACAGTGTCCTGGGGCGCTCCCGCATTTAAAAAGCTTAAATTTAAAGTAAAAAAACCCGAACTTTTTAATTTAAGGGGCCTTTTTGTTTTGGGGAAAAACCCAGTTTAAGGAAAATTTTTTCCTTGGTTTATTTTTTTTAAAGGTTTTTGAAAATTTTTTTCCTAATCTGTTTTAGCAGGGGCGAGGGGGGTGGCATTTGAAAACCCCCGGCTTTTGGGGCCAGGGTTTCCTTGGTAAAAAGGGGCAAATGGAAAAAGCCCCTTTATAAAAGAAGTAAAAGTCAAAAACCAGGGGGTGAAAAAGGGGGTTATTTTCCAAAAAATTTTTCAATGCATTCCCTCTGAAATTTCTAAGGGAGACAACTCCTTTAAATACTTTGGATAATTTGGTCTGTGCACACATTTTATCACTATGGCTGACTAACTTGAGAAAAAAAGTTTTTAGGGTGCTGTGTCAGTTTAAACAAATGCAATACAATAGAACTTTTGTGAAAATTTTTTGCTTTTTAACAACTGGGATCAAAAAGAATGACTAAAGGAAAACGATTTACTTCTGGCCTAAACCCCACAAAGTTTTCCCGGGGAAACTTTATCAGCTCTGGCCTAAATCCACAAAGTAAGAATTTCTACACAACAAGTGACAAGCCCATCTAGTTTGCAGCAATTCAATTTACCACATTGCTTTAAAAAAACAGAGGGGGACGTGTCTGAAAACTCTTGGTCTAAGACTTTTCTTGTTGCCCATAGCAACTAATCAGCGTTCCCCTTTCATTTCATATAGAGCTCTGAAAAAATGAAAGGGGCGCTCTGATTGGTTGCTATGGGCAACAAAAAAAGTCTTAGACCGAGACAGTTTTCAGACATGTCCTCCAGAATCTTTTATCCGACATCTGTTTGCTAAAACAACATCTTGTGGATAAAGCGTATGCGCAGCATGCATAATATAACATCTGCAGAGCTCTTCATCTAGCAAATATCCAATATACACTGATCAGTCATAAAACTGAAGCAACCTGCGTGGGTCCTCCAGGCCGACACATTCAGCTATGGACCCCACCAGACCTCTAACGTCGTCCTGTTGTATCGGGCACCAAGGCATTAGCAGTAGATGCCTTAGGCCCTGACAGTTACAAGGTAGAGGCTCCGGGAACTAGACTTGTTCTTCAGCACACTACAGATCCTTTATCAGATGGAGACATGGGCAATTTGGAAGCCAAATCAATGCCTAGACCTTTGTCAGGTTCTCTAACCCCTTACCGCCGCAGCCAGTTTTGACCTCCAAGACAGAGCCCTATTTTTGAAATCTGGCATGTGTCACTTCACATGAGAATAACTTTTTCATACTTTTACCTATCCATGTGATTCAGAGATGGTTTGTGAGCTTGTAAGCCCACATGATATTCATGACTTATTCAGAAGTCAATTTACGGGAACCTAGTATGTATACATCATATGTAAGGGGTTAAACCACTCCTGAACCATTTTTGCAGTGTGGCAGGGTCATTATCGAGCTGTAAGATGCCACTGGCATTAGGGAATATTGCTGCAATGACAGTTTGCTACAATGTTAAAGGGGTTTTGTTGTTTGAAGTGTTCGTGCTCTTCAGCTAATTCTATGAGATTGAATTTGAAATCCAGGGACGAGTCTCTCCTCTCAGCAGGAGTGTTTATCCTGCCAGGAGGCGTGTCTCTCCTCACTGAAGAGCTGTGACATCATCATTCTGTGTGAGGCAGGGGAAGCAGAAGGTTGTCTGGATAAAACAGATCTGCAGCTTCCTGCAGTGTTCTCTTGTGTCTGCAGAACCTTCATCTCCAGGCTCCACAAGCTCCTTGCTGTGCTATAACCAGTTATACACAGAGTCTGAAGTGATGAAACACGTGAGGAATGCACACTGCCCCCTCTCTTCCACCTCTGTTATCAGGCAGGAGGCTGTATGACTGTGTTATATGGAGGGAACACAGGACATAAGACTGTGTTATATGAGGGGGATCTATGGTTTTTTAACAGTCAGTAAATTAGTAGATCATTCACCTAACAGAATGGGGATGAGTATAAGCAGCAGCCCTCTACATAGTGGGTTTCAATTTCAGTTTTTAACGGCTTCACAGGGTAGTAAACACAGAGTGTGGAGGCAGTCAGCCAATGCAGGGGGTGTGTCGGGGAGTTTCCGGTCTGGGAGGGCATATCCATCAGGCAGAATGAGAAATGTCAGTCAGCCAATCACACGTCGGGGGCGTTTTGTTGTTGGGTCTGTCCCCGACTAGCCAGCTGCAAAAAACATAGCTAATGTTGCACAGCAAAGCTCATATAGCTATACTAAGTGACTATAGGTATTGCAAAAAATTCCAAAACGAGCTTATTTTTACTGTTC
Organism: Phyllomedusa bahiana; assembly: GCA_025379985.1. Taxonomy (NCBI): domain Eukaryota; kingdom Metazoa; phylum Chordata; class Amphibia; order Anura; family Hylidae; genus Phyllomedusa; species Phyllomedusa bahiana. Next base: position 41,607 of record JAODAL010029501.1, on the reverse strand, counting down.
CCAGACTCTGAGATATGATCTCTGTAGCAAGAATACCCCTTTAAGTAGATGGCTCATGTCAAAGCAACATCCAGAAGAATTCCAACGCAACTAGCCTGGAATACCTGTGACCCTGCTGCAGAGTATCCTTTCATTGATCTTTTTTTGGTATGTAGCAACCACTAAATTATGGGAACACCCCACCAGATCATTGGCTTTGGAGATACTCTAACCTAGTTGTCCAGCTATTACAGTCTAACCCTAGTAAAAGTTGCTCAGATCCTTACATTTGTCCATTTTTCCTGCTTTCAACACATCAATTTTAAGAACTGACCGTTCACTTGCTAAAATATCCCACCCCATTGTCACTGGGGAACTCCATTCATGCTAGTGGCTTTAATGCAATGACTGATTGACGTCAGTTTGTGTCACATGGTGCGTTTTAATCCACAGGTCAGGGGAAAGAAAAAAAAAACAAAAACAAAAAAAAACACTAGAATAAAAACCACACGTTCAACTGTGAATTGTGATGCAGGTTTAAAAAGATCAAGCACGTTTCAGTGCTTCACTTGTTTAAAAACACACAGCTCAGAGCCACAAGGCAGTGCTGTGACAATTTGTGGTAAAAACACAGTTTTTCACTTTTTTTAACCAAGCCCTTCAATATGTAAAAGCTGCTACATGTAGGTCTAGGCCTCTGATGGACAATACAAAAAGCCACTTACATCAACTCCCCCGAACAAATCAAAGGTGTACGTGTTTGGAAAGGGAAACTCCGGTCCAGACTTCTTTTCATCAGTAACAATTGCCATAGCTTCCATGGAAAGTAGAGGAGAGATTTCCTACATGTTAGGTAAAAAAAAAAAAAAAAAAGCTAAAAATCACTGGTGTTTAAAAGGAATTTTCAATGTAAATTTAACAGAGCTAGATTAAGAGACAGGACGAGAGATTTAGGAACAATATAAAATAACAAAACATCATTTCAAGCAGAAAAGTGTTGTACTGAGTGCACAAGTATTCCTGATTGGTGAAGGAAACATGTGATTTATTTTATCTCCACCATTTAACAGTGATGCACAAAGGCCAACTTCTACACTTTCTTTTAACACATGAGCATGTTAACAGTATACAAAATTTGGTTCGTTGATGCTTAAAAAGGGGGATTTATAAATTTCTCGTTCATACGAATTGCTTTGCAGGATCTCGCTGTGTTAAAAAAGTTCCAAAGCCACTTTTTGGGTGTGCACACACCCCCCCCTTTCCCCCCCCCCCCCCCCAAGGGGGGGCACCCCCCCCCCCAGGGGGGGGGGGGGGGGGGGAGGGGTGGGGGGGGGCGGGAAACACACCACTACAGGTGGAATCGTTCTTCACTTGTTTTGCAAAAATCTAAAACCACCCAAAAACCGTGCCAAAACCCACTCACTTTCTGTGTGGTTTACATCAACTCCAATGTTAATTTTCAGTCTGGAAACAAAGCAGAAGAATGAACATGTTCTTTGTTTTCCGTCCGCCAGCGGTGTGAAAAACCGCCCGGTAGAAAAACCATTCAGTGGGGACTGCTGAACTGTTTTTCTATTGAAGTCTATGGGGGAGCGTTGATTGCAGGTTTTCAGACGGTTTCTAAAACCGCAAACTGTCTGAAAAACCGACTAAAAACCCTTGCTGTGGGGACATGCCCCTAGACTTCTCTGGTTTTTTTTAGACCAACCACTGGTTGGCTTATTTTACACCAAAACTCAGTGACAGAGTTTTGGGGCAGAATATTGCCCTGTGCCCACACCCCTTTCCCCACCCACCACTGGGTGAATAATACTTCCCTTCAGACAGTTTGCAAAAAATGTCCAAGGCCCATAATAAATGTGTCACATTCTGCACCAAAAATGCCATTCGTCGGTGCCATTTCAGACACACTTGCGGCAAACCTACCTTGGTAAACGATTGCCCCACTGTTTTGGCGCAATAGTAACACATCAGACATTTTAACCAAACAACTGTTCATTAGAACAAGGAAGGAAAGTGTGTACCTTGAGAATAGCCTGGCACTGGGAGAAGTCACTGTTGGGGTGGCTGCCTTCATACAACTTGTGCAGGAAGAGAGGAATACTGTTCCACTTGGCCTGTTTGTCTCTTTCTTTCAGCAGCTCCTCCGTAATCTACAAAGAAAGCAGATTCCATAAAAACAAGAAGTTTCCTCCAAGACCATTAGAAGACACTCAAAGATGACAGCACATACAACGGCAGCCAATACACACCATTATACCTAATGTTCCTTTTCAGGTACATTCAAAACCCTCTCACCCTGCACCGTTGAGTGGCAAACACCGAACACAAGCATCTGGTTCGACTTCACTCCCAGCCACATTGCAAGGCTCAGTAAGTTGGAGGGGACTTGAGCAACGCTTCAACCAATAGAGTCCTGGCCCTTTTCCCTTGAGCTTATTTGAATATATTTAAATTTCAGTGGAGTGACCGTGGCGTGTAAGTCTCCACACACCAACCTGGTGCCTCTCCCTAATGAGGAACTTTACCCCTTTCAAGTTAGCCTCAAAGTACTCCATACCAATTCTGACAACTTACTCAACCCCGAAAACTTTGGATGGGTTTACACACTTCGGGTTCGACCATGACCGCACTAGAATAGCACGGGTGGAGGCGGAAAGCAGCAGCAATTCTACCACTGGTTCATGAGTCTTGAGTTTTTTTGCCGTCATTTTGCAGCTTGTCACAATTACATCAGTACCAGCTTTATACAGTTTGTGTTTTTCCACTTTTGCACAATAAGATCTTGTGTTTTTCAGCATTCCAAGACTGGTAACGTTTGTATTTTTCTCGCTAAGCGAGGGCTCCGTTTTTGCAAGATGAATTGTAGTTTTTGCCGATATCACTTTAGAGTACAAACAACTTTTTGACCCCTATCTTCCTCACTAGGTAATGGAAGGGTCAAAAAGCAGCACATTTTTTGTGTGTGTCAATTTTTTTTGTAAAGGTCATTGTGGCATTACCAAATATACAGATTCCCCCATCCCCCAGTGATAGTCAACTTTGTTAAAAGGGGAGATGGGTAAAGGTTTCTATTATCCCCCAACAGGGTTTTCCGCTTGCTTCTATAATACACTGCAATACTGATAGGGCCATGGACCACTGAAAATCTCCAACCTTATCAATGATGCAGAAATTATAGTGGAAAACTACATAGCTTTGTGGCCTCTCAGGTGCTTCACCCTACACAGCAGTGGGAAATAACCTTTCACTTCCAGAGTTAACAAACCTAGAAGGGCAAATGGAATAGGAAGCAAAGGATATAAGAAGGATTGCTCATGTAGTAGACAGTGAGGGACAGTTAGGCCATGTTCACACGGCTTAATTGCGGGGCGTAATTACGCCGTGTCGACGGGGGCAGGGCGGGAGCGGTGGCAACCTCGCGCCATTGACTTTCATTGGATTCGGTGGCCGAGCGGGGATTGGAGACGTAATCGTAGTAGTTTTGTTCTTGAGAACTGTGATAATTACTTAATGACCGGGACGTATTTCAGCCCGTTAATTGCGCGCAGTAGCCGGGAAATTAGCTTGACTGAATACGGCCCAAATAAGCCGTGTGAACATGGCCATAAAAGCATTCAACCAATTAGAATTTGCAATACCTCATTTTTTGTAATACTGTCTCCAGCTTAGACATGAGTTTTAAAGAGAATCCAAAACCACCAACTTTGAGATAACTGGGTTTAGTGTTATTGAACTCAGACGAGAGGACAGTCTAAGGGCCTAATCTCGCTCTTATACACACACATTTGTAATGAAATTACCCAGGCAAGTTTCCTGAATGATATCGTACTAGATGGGAAAGAGATATTGGGCCGCTAGGACCAGAAATCTGGGATGACAGATATTTTACGAATCCTCTGTAAAATATCGGTCAGTGACCAACACTGGGAGACTGTGACACACACACAAACATCTATACAACGTCTGGCTTTCCTAAGGTTTGAAGCATTTTTACTGGCATGTTAGCTAGCATTGCTCAGTAATGACTGTGTAGAAGCAACATTTCCGGCATCTTTACCTTAATGTTAAAAAGCCTCTGGAGAACCCAGTAGAAAAAAAAAAAAAAAACACCACTGTCCACAAAACAGTCTGTAGAGTTTAGAGGGGTTGTCTCACTACAAGTCACTTTGTAATATGTCTCCATTAACCCCTTACCGCCAGAGCCAGTTTTGGCCTTCCTGACAGGGATCCGGTTTTAAAATCTGGCATGTGTCACTTTATGTGAAAATAACTTTTTGACACTTTTACCTATCCATGTGATTCAGAGATTGTTTTCTGTGGACACAATTGTGCTATAAATTTCTGGGTCCCTACATGCTTTTTTTTTTTGTGAAAAGTATTGTGAAAAATTTTGCATTTCATAGATCAAAATGTCTGCGTGTAAAGGACAGTAGTTATTCACTCAAAATAGTTTATAGACTAGCATTCAAACCATAGACTACTGTAGGTTGGCACTTTTTTTTTATTGTTTTTGCTACCACACGACTTAGGGGGGCTAGATTAGAAATTTTTAGTTAGTAAATTGTTTCTCATTTTCAAGAAAATTTGCAAAATAGTTTTTTTTTTCCAGGGACCAGTCCAGTTCGGACGTGCCTTTGAGGGGCCTGTATGTTAGATACTCCCATAAATGATTCCATCTCAGAAACTACCATATTTACTATTTTACCATAGGCAAACTTAAACTATCAGTTCTCAGTCTATAAAGCACTAAAACTTAACTTTTATTATGTACACAACACTTAAACCTCTTACACACTTTTTAAAAAAAATGATTTCTAACTCTCAATTTGTTCAAAAACATTTATCCCTTTCTATTTGTGGAAGTATACTCCTTTTCTATTATCAAATCTGGTGGGGGAAAAAAAAAAATACCAACCTATTATATCAGCAGGGAAAACCCTATAGATACAGTGATGGTAACTGCAAAAAGGAATCCAAAAACAGCTTACTTGGGCAATCATACCTAATCTGATGGGCATGAAGAAATAAGGTGGTCCTTGTGAAACCCTCTGCAGGGGTAACAGTGGAAAAGAGGTAGAAAAGTAATTCACAAATTAAAATGTATGCTGACTCCACCAAACCATGTTTCACAGCTAACGGCTTCATCAAGGGGATAGAGGTACCGCGGTCACATCCATATGGTCTAGCTCACTTCCTTTTATATGGTTTAAGATACATACCCAATTCAGAAACTAGACCCCTTAAAGTATTTAAAAAAGCATTTTGGAAGTGTGTTAACCCATTAGGTATTTCACAGAAATTAAAGCAAAGTGGAGGCGAAATTTAAAAATGTCACCTTTTTTTTGCCGATTTTCAATTTTTATTCCATTATTCACTGGAACACGGTAGATCGTGACCAGGTAAATGGAAATGCAAACATTAATTTCCCCAGATTTCCGTTTTTAGAATATCCCATATGTGGCCATAGTGCCGCTTTTTGGACAAACCACAAGCCCAGAATAGGAGGAGCACATACCGGACTCTGGGGTCTATTTTTAATACGATTTTTATTGAGCCGCCTTTCAGGTTTGTGGACACGCTAAGGAGCTTTAGAATAATAAATCCCTAAAAAGACCAAATATTGGAAACCCCACTCTTAAGGAATATATCTGGGGATGCAGTGGTATATTGACCCACAGGTGTTTCACAAATTTTTTTAGCGTTAGGCTTCTGAAAACGAAAAATGATTTTTTCAAACAAGCTGCAATTTTAGCTGAAGTTTAAATTTTTAAGAATCTGGAAAATGCATCCCAAATTGTGTTACGCAATTTCTTCCAAGTTAGCAAATACCCTAAATGTGTGGTTGTAATTGCTGTTTGGGGCCATGGCAGGGAGTTACAAGGGAGGGAGCGCTAATTGGCTTTTGGAAGACAGATTTTAGGTGGCCATGTTGCATTTGCAAAGCCCCCAAAACAGCAGAAAGGTGTAAACTTCCAGAAGTTGCCCATTTGGATTCAGCTCCTTATGGATCTCATCTAGGGGTTTGTATGTGCATTTTGGGTGCAAGGTTTCCATAGTTGTTTGTTTTAGCATTGGGCTTTATTTTTTACAGTGTTCGCCATATGTGGGGGTGATTTTTTTTTTAATATGAAGATACCTTTTACTATGGGGGTCGGTACAATTACAATGATATAAATGTTATATAGTTTATGTTTTATTACTTTTACATAATAGAAATGAGTTTATAAAAAATTGCATTTTTATGTTGTCAGTCTGACAGCCATAACTTATTTTTCTGTATACGGAGCTGATTATGGGCTTGTTTGTTGTGGGATGAGTTGACGTTTTTTATTTGTATCATTATGGGGGTCATATGACGCTTTATCACTTTTTATTAAGGTTTTTGTTGAGGCATTAATCTTGAACAAATACAGCAATCCTGGTAGTGTTTTGTTTATTTTTTACAGTGGTCACCGTGCGTTATAATGACATTCTAGCTTTACTCATAGGTCCCCCCCCCCCCCCCCCCCCCCCCCTACGATGTGTTACAGCGTACCCAATTTGTATATTTTTTACGGAGCTTGCTTTTTGCGGGATGGTTTGACATTTTTCTTGGTATGTTTTTTTGGGGAGGGGGGGTCAAGGCTTTTTGATCGCTTTTAAATCCATTTTTTGGAAGACAGGGGGAAGAAAATACTGCAATCCTAGTAGTGTTTATCATTTTTATTTTTAACAGCGCTCACCATGCAGTATCTGTGACAAGTTAGTTTTACTCCCTGGGTCGAGACAATTACGGTGAAACCCAATTTATATAGTTTTTTTTTATGTAGAATCACTTTTTTTTTTTTAAATAAAGGGTTATCGTGTAAACCAATATTTATGCATCGCTGTCTTCTGATAGCCAAAACATTATTTTTGCGTGTACAGAGCTGTGTAAGGGCTTTTTTTTGCGGGATGAACTGACGTTTTACTTGGTACCACTTTGGTGTTTATATGCATTTTTATATTCCATTTTATGCGCTGCAGGATGAACAAAGAAAAAAAATGCAATTCTGTGGCTCCTTTTTACGGCATTCACCGAGCGGGTTAAATAATATGACAAATTTATAGGGTGGGTTGTTACGCACTTGGCAATACCAAACTTGTAGTTTATTTTTGATCTTTTTTGGGGTGACTGGCATTTGGAAAGGGGAAAAGGGCGGTGTACGTGTGTTTATTTATTTGTTTATGTTTTACTTCTTTTTAACTTTTTTCTTTTTACTTTTTCACTTTTCCCCATAGGGGATTTGTATCAGCGATCTTCAGATCACTGTTACAAGGGAGGTCAGTACACAGCATTGCTGCTGTATACTGGTCTCCATGACTACTGTCAATCACCATGCCCACAATGCATTGCGGGCATGGTGACGTCACCAGACATCCCGGATGCTTTAGTAAGGCATCCAGGTTGTTAAGTAGGAGACCATTAGTGGCGCTGAGCGCCGCATACTGCGCCGATTGCAGGCAGGAGGAGCTCACTCCTCCTGTCTAACTTCGCTATTACGACCATGATAAATCGCGACAGTGAAGGGTTAATCACCTGCGGCCAGAGTTCACTTCGGCCGCAGGTGATGTAGCATGATGCCAGCGATAATATACCGCTGGTCCCATGCCGCGATCTTGCAAGCTCCGCTTATGAGCTCACAAGATCTTCAGGACGTACCCCTACGTCAATTTGCGGGAACCCTTTCCTGACTATGACGTATGGGTAGATCAAATTTCGGTAAGGGGTTAACAGTGTCCTACCTATTCCTAGAAATCCCCTATTGTATGGATTCCATCAGATCTTCAGGTCGCTATAGCTACAGACCTGTTTGATCTCTCCTGATTGGCTGCTGGCACTGGTCGCTATAGCTACAGACCTGGCGTCCTCAGCAGATTGTCGCTGCAGGCCAGTAGTAACCAGTAAAAGCCAGTGAACGCACCCCTGAATACAAAACTGAAATTGGGAAAACAGGACTGAGGTAAGAGGAATCCATGTAGTGACACAACCCCTTTAAGCTGAAAGGGACACAGCCATCAGTTTTTATTTTCATATACTGACAAACAATATGCCGCTATTAAATGGATTTTTCTTTTTAATAAAAAAAATTTAAGTTCCCCTATGTACATTACTCACTCTGACTTCCCTTTTGTGAGCTCTCATAGCACAGCAGTGACAGGACTGCTTTCAGGCTGGCTATGACCTAGGAAGTGTAAGTATTATCAGCAGCATCTGATAAGAAACAACCCACCTGATCCAGAAAAAGATTACCCTTTCATTGCCCAATGACCTAGTTGTCTAACCTAATCTAGCCCTGTCGAGAGAACAGAGCAATCATTACCTACTATTTCTAAGACGACGATATAGAGGTAAGCAGCAGCTGAAGAAAGGGAGACTAGTCCGCTGTTGAGTTTTATTTCTCAGCTAGGAAAGGACAATTTTTAATATGTAATTTTTTAGTTGCATAGGACTGCCCCAAAAAAAAGAGTCAAAAATGATTACAAAAAAACAGTTCACGAGGAATATTGGTTTGAAGAAAAATACTCCATTCCGATGGAAGCGTCCTTTAAAAATGCTGTGCAAAACGCAATATTAATCCCCTTTACTGCCCCCCACTGACAAGAGATAGGAAAAATCCCCAAAAAGCTCCTCTCCTTTCCCAGTATTCCTTATTGTAACTGCATCACTGACAGCCCATAAGTTACTTATGGGACCGTCATCCATTCATGCACCATACCTGCAGACATGTAACCGCTGACAGTAACGTGACATTGGTGGGGACACTGGAGAAGAGTACGGTCAGTGGAGGAGAGGAGTAACAAGCAGCGGCTTTCCTCCACTTAGTATTGGCTGCCATGTAAGGACGCGTCCCCACGGCAGAGAGCAAACACCGGTGGGATTATCCGACCGGTATTTGCTCGGTTTTGGGGCCGTGCACACAGCCACAGGAGAAGGGTTTTTTTTCTCCGCTGTTTGCAGGTCAAGTCCTCCCCCTTCGCTTTGATTTGTTCATATTCCACCCGAAAATCGGGCGGAAGAATTAACATGTTCTATGTTTTTCGGACCGCCGGCGGTCTAAAAAAGCATGTGGCGGAAAATCCATAGAGGTCAATTCTAGGGGTTGACCGTCGGTTGCCAAAAACGTCTTTAAAGCCATTCAAAAACCCTTGCCGTGGGGACAAGCCCTAATGCTACATATCTGCAGCAAGAGGGGTCTGCAGAATCAGCCATTTCCCAGGGGTACTGGGAGCCAAGTCTACTGGTCATGCAATAGAAAGAGAGAGAACGCGCTCCCTAGCGCAAGTACTACGACTTGGATATAGCGGTTTGTATATAATCTCCTATACACTAACCTTAAAGGGGTTGTCTCACTATGAAGATCATAGTTGAAAATGTGGGGACCAAAAATCTAAGGATGTACGTCCTTGGTTACTATTGGCAAAGTGCTACGGTTTTAGAGAATGGGCTGGTTTACATGTGCTTAGCAACGGTGTTTGTTTACTGGTCAGGGAAGCATTCTGTCCTGCCCAGGTCGTGCACATGAAAAAGAAAGGCAGATGAGAGGAGGGGCGGGGATGTGTGTATTGGCAGGCACGGAGGGGAAGCAGTGGGAGGACATGCAGGGGGGTTGTGTGTATTGTATCCTCTTCACTGCCTCTCCTCCATGCCGGCCAATACACACATCCCTGCCCCTCCTCTTCACTGCCTTTCCTTTGCATGTGTACAACCTGGGCAGCACAGAATGCTTCCCTTTAATGAGTTGTTCAGGAAGAAGCACAACACTCAGAAGAGCCTTCAGTTAATTGAAGAACATCAAATGGTGAGGATCCCTGCCGTCTGGTTGTAAAGCCCTGGAGCCGTCATGAAGCCGGGTACGCAGATATGCAGGTAATGGAATTTCCAATAAATTACCGCTGGATTCCCATAGCTCCACAACCCAAATGACTGCGCTGGACCTGTTATTCTGTTAGCTGGATTTTATTTCTTGAAAAGGAAAAACGCGTTTCGTATGCTGAAGGACACTGCGTCCGTTCCACTGGAACTGCCGCGCATACGAAACGCATTTTCCTTTTCAAGAAATAAAATCCAGATAACAGAATAAGAGGTCCAGCGCAGTCATTTGGGTTGTGGAGCTATGGGAATCCAGCGGAAATGCACTGGAAATTCCATTACCAGCAAGTCTACTGGTCAGCAGCTTTCATAATAAAAGAGGTTCTCTAGAAGAGGTGATATGGTTGTGCCCAGTCCGAGAACCATTTGGAAGTCAGTCTAACTGGGGATCACATTAACGTGTGAAATGCTGGTCACTTGGTTTTTCGTCAAACCAACACATAGTTAAAAAGGACCATAAATGAAGCCAGGAGCCTGGTGAATCAGGGGGCAGGTAACGCCTAGACCATGTGTACCCCAAACCTGCGCTCTTTTCTATAGACGTCTGACATCTCGGTCTTTCTACGTTAGACTCGCTTCTCTATTGCCCATCTCCCATTTTTCCTGCAATTGCATTGGGTCGGTTTATACTTCTACAGCGGATACAGTAGTGTGCACATATAGTAGGAGACCGTTTCCATTGGCATGCACTCAAAGGGAATGTGTCATCAAAAAAATGACCTATTTTTTTTTAACTCACGTTTCTATGTTAAACACACTTTTTAGGAATTTTTGGGGTTTTTTTTATTTTCCAAATCACTTTCAATATTTTTTAAAAAATCTTAAATCCTGCAGTTTTCACTTTGGCCACTAGGCCTAATAATAGTCTGACACTTCCTGTTCTGTAGAGAAAGATTTTCAGTAGTCTGCTATCATCAGTACAAGAAGGATTACACTGAAACGTGACAACAGTGTGGTTTAGATAACACAGGATCCACCAGTCACAATAGGAGATAGTCAAAGTTCAACCTCTCCCCCTCGCTGCACAGTAACTTCTTCCCAGGTCACAGAGCATGACTAGAAAACTCTCCTATAGAAGTCAATGGGACTGAGTCAGTCTTAAAGGGGTTGTCTCACTACATTGATTCATCTTACCTCAGTCCTGTTTTCTTGGTTTCACTTTGAATTCCGGAGCACGTTTACTGGCTTCCACGAGGCTGCAGTAGAAGCCAGGTCTGTAGCTATAGCAACCAGTGCTGGAAGCCTAGCAGGAGAAATCAAACAGGTCTGTAGCTATAGCAACCAGTGCTGGCAGCCTATCACGAGAGATCAAACAGGTCTGTAGCTATAGTGACCTGATGCAGCCCATACAAGGGGATATCTCAGAATAGGTAGGACACTGTTAATGGACATATATTGCAAAGTGACTTGTTTTTGCAAGATCTTTAACATAAAAAGCACTCCTTGTAGTGAGACAACCCCTTTAAGGCTCCTATATGCATGAAGCATCTCTCTGACTGTTGTTAAAGGAGTTGTCTCACTACATCAATTCCTCTTACCTCAGTCCTGTTTCCTTGGTTTCACTGAATTCAGGGGAATGTTTACTGGCTTCCACGAGGCTGCAGTAGAAGCCAGGTCTGTAGCTATAGCAACCAGTGCTGGCAACCTATCAGGATAGATTGAACAGGTCTGTAGCTACAGTGACCTGAGGAGCTGATGCAGCCCATACAAGAGTGGATACCCTCAGAATAGGTAGGACACTGTTAATGGACACATTTTGGGCAAATGCGACTTGTTTTTGCAAAATCTTTAAAAATAAAAAGCAATCCTTGTAGTGAGACAACCCCTTTAATAGCAGTGCAGGCAAGAATACTGTCCCCGCAATCAAATATAGATGACTGAATTGAGAAATCTACAATCAGAAAATAAAAACGGCTAAGAAGAAAAGAATATGGATCAGGGTGTTTTAATAAGAAAAATAAAATGGCGACAGATTCCCTTTAAAAAATAAAGTATTCTGTAACGTATGTTTTTGGATAACCTGAAAAAGCACAGCGCCCTCAGTCTTCAACCTGACCAAAAAAAAAAGGAGACAGAAGGTCTTGGAATGGGTATCAGACACCTACTGTGGTGATTCGCCCAGCCATAGAAGTCAATGAAGATGTTAATGCACACTGTTTGATTATAAAACATGTGTATGTCATTCTCATGCATTCATGTGATGTGAACGGAGCCTTAGCCGACTGCAGGGTGTAGAAGAGTCCATGTACCCGGTAAATGCCTGATCAGGAGCACTGCACACATGCCCTTGGCCACCTACAATACACCTTGGCCTAGATATCAGACAGGTTTCCTAGCTTCTGAGCTGAGCAGACTGTTACGCCACATCAGGAATATTATACCAAACACCAGAAGGGTAAGTTCACACGGCTGATCTAGACGCTGAATTTCTTGGAGTCAAAACCTCGCATGAAAAGCACCTTACTAGCTTTTCCCCACACGGTTTTCTTTCTGAAACATCCATACAAATTAAAGGGAACCTGTCACATAGTTTTTGCCCCCCTGGCTGAGGGCAGCACAAGCTAGTGTCAGACCTGCTGTTTCCAGCGCTGTATCCCTTATTCCGTAAGATGCTGGAGTTTTTGTACATTTAAAGGGGTTGTCTCGCTACAAAGAAGAGCTTTCAAATTGTAGGGAACACAAAATAAAGACATTTTCCAAATATATTGCATTGTTTCTCTGTTTTCCCTAAAGAGAAAACAAGTGAATTTATTACTCCATGGCTATTTCAGTTCCCTCGTAACAACCGTAAACAAATCTCCGGGCTGTTTGTTAAATTGAGATAACAGAGAGTGAGTCATCACAAGGTCAGCAGTGTCAGTCAGTGTCCTTGCTGCCAGACATTTAAAAAGCTTGATTTATCCAAGTAAAACAGCTCTGTAATTAGGGCCCTTTTGTTTTGGGATCAGATAAGAAGTCCTTCAAGTAGTTTGAGAAGCTAATCAAAATCTAATTAGCATCTGAAAGCACAACGTAGCTGTACAAGCACAGAGTTTATGCAAATTAGTATGAACCAGGAAGTGACAGAGAATTTCTTTCATGCATTCTTTGAAACCCTGTGGGGAGACAACTCCTTTAATGCTCAAATCTGCAGTTTCCAGCCAGAAGAGTCATTCGAAGAGTCCTTCAGTGTCAGTTTTTTTCATACCCCGCCCACCTTAGGCTAGCTCCGCCCACCTCAACTGACAAACCTATTACTTTGAATAGGTAGAAACATAAGAATAACTGTCAGTGGGTGGAGCTAGCCTTTGGTGGGTGTGGCTAACATCTGCTCATGAATAAGATTTGAGAGGTAAATGCTCTAAAACTGCAGCATCTTACAGAATAAGGGGCACAGCGCTGGGAACAGCAGGTCTGACACTGGCTTGTGCTGTCCTCAGCAAGGGGGGCATACACAACCTATGTGACAGGTTCCCTTTAATAGTCAGCGTCAAAACCGCACCAAGATACTGAAGCTCTCCAATGATTTCTATGGGGATTTTCAGCATTAAAAATGCTTTAAAAATTGACATGACGCTTCTATTACAGCAGCCAAAGAAGAAAACGCGCTTAAAAAACCTCGCCGTGTGTGAACTACAACGCTGTTTTACAGAGGAATCAATGAAAATGCAAACGGATGAGGAAATGCCTGGCCCAAGACCCCATTCATTAGGATCTCAACGCAGATTCCGCCTTGGGTAAACCGATGGCTACTCATGTGAATGGCCAATCCACGTTGTAGTTCACACTGATCGTGAATTACAGCTCGGATTTTATCATCATGGATTTCAGATCTGAGAAGTCGGGTGGGGGAGGGGGGGTGTCTACGAACGAATATGTTTGTTCTTCTGAGCGGTTCCTCATCAGATCCCCTCAGGGATGCGGGTTTTGCCTCATCACAATGGAGCTAACCCGCCTCAGAATCGGTTGAAACCCGCCTCAGATCTCTGCCGAGGAAACACGCTCAATTTTTCCATCCCACGTGTGATCATAACTGACGAAAAACACCTAAAACCTGGACAAAGCGAAAGATGTCCGATGTTAAAGGAGTTGTCTCACTACATTGACTCATCTTTCCTCAGTCCGGTTTTCTTGGCTTCACTTTGAATTCAGGGGCGTGTTTACTGGCTTCTACTAGGCTGCAGTAGAAGCCAGGTCTGTAGCTATAGCAACCAGCACTGGCAGCTTATCAGGAGGGATCGAACAGGTCTGTAGCTATAGCAGCCAGTGCTGTCAGCCTATCAGGAGAGATCAAACAGGTTTTGTAGCTATAGCAAACCATGCAGTCAGCCCATCAGGAGAGATCAAACAGGTCTGTAGCTATAGCAGCCCGTGCTGTCAAGCCATCAGGAAAAGATCAAACAGGTCTGTAGCTATAGCAGCCAGTGCTGTCAGCCTATCAGGAGAGTCAAACAGTTTTGTAGCTATAGCAGCCAGTGCTGTCCAGCCTATCAGGAGAGATCAAACAGGCTGTAGCTATAGCAGCCAGTGCTGTCAAACCTATCAGGAGAGATCAAACAGGTCTGTAGGGTATGCAGCCAGTGCTGTCAGCCTATCAGGAGAGATCAAACAGGTCTTTAGCTATAGCAACCAGCACTGGCAGCTTATCAGGAGGGATCGAACAGGTCTGAAGCTATAGCAGCCAGTGCTGTCAGCCTATCAGGAGAGATCAAACAGGTCTTTAGCTATAGCAACCAGCACTGGCAGCTTATCAGGAGGGATCGAACAGGTCTGTAGCTATAGCAGCCAGTGCTGTCAGCCTATCAGGAGAGATCAAACAGGTCTGTAGCTATAGTGACCTGAGGAGCTGATGCAGCCCATACAAGAGGGGATATCTCAGAATAGTAGGAGACCTGTAATGGACATATATGCAAAAGTGAATTGTTGTTTCAAATCTTTACAGAAAAAGCAAACCTTGTAGTGAGATCTATATACACCCCTTAAGTTTACCTGGCCAATAGATTTCTATATCAGAATCGCTCCCTTAGTCAAGTGGTGGGAACCGTCTGATAATACAGCAGGAAGGCCACTGCCAAATCAATAGGAGCTATAGAAAGGCCAAGTGTTCCCATAACTCCCAGTGATTTTAATGAAGAACCAGTCACATAAGTGACAATCCCATGGACTGGAAGATACAGACTGCAGAGAGCCCTGGCACCATACACCCACATGGCGGCAGCTAGGCAGCCCATGCTCTGATAAGCCGATCGCATGTCACCATACAGCCGCCAGCAGCGGGCTCAACACCAGTATCATGATGGGAAAGTACGGCTATAGCTGGCACCTGGGGCACCACACAATGACTGCAAGCAAATATAGGTTATACAGTAGCTGCTAACAGTAAGACCTTCTTTGTTGCCAATGGCAACCAGTCACAACTCAGCATTTTTTTCTTTTTTTTTTAAACCACTCTGAAAAAATGGAAGCTGGGCTGTGATTGGTCACTATGGGCAACAATGACCACCTTACTGTTAGGGTATGTTCACACAACTTAATTGCGGGGCCCCAAAATTACGCCGGGTGTTCGGGAGCCGCGCCGATTGTCGCGTACTCCCGCAAAGCGCGCGGGGGGGAGGGGGTGGCGGTAATTCCTACGGAGGAGGCCATGGACAGGAGATTCTAATGTTAGAAAGATACGAAGCTGAGAATACTTAGGCCGTCCTGACGTAGACATTTTTTCCAGAATGGAAAGCTTTTCTGGAATGAGTATATTCAGATCATTGATGACAATTTCAACAAAACAGAATGTTATTATAGGGAAAAAACTATGTGGGACCTTGGTAGACAGACATTTATGAGGGGGGAATTCAGGTAGCCAGCATCCTCTCGCTCTGGGAGAACAGGGTAGTAGTGATTAGTGATGAGGCAGTGATAAATTTGGTCTCTATTTTTGCTGAGACTATTTTCCCAGAGTTTTTGACGTTTATAATGGTAATGTGGGCATGTTTTGTTTTTTTGGGGGGCCGACAAGACAAAGGGTCATTGGATCACTATACAGGGGTCAAGTGGTGGAAATATTAAGATTGTCGGCTTCTATTTCTCTTTATAATTGTAAAAGCTTTGAGAGAAGTGATCTTATAGAGACTTGTCAGGTTCACGACAGACTGTGTACATTTGCTTAAAACTGGGTTATACATATTGTGTTTGTTATGAATGTTGTATCATCATTCTTCTCAATAAAAAACCATTGTTAGAAATATAAACAGAATTTGTCTAAACCGGCATAACATACGCAGGAGGATGACTGCAGAACAAAGAAGCAGACGCACTGCAGCACCGAACAGCAAACCTGAAGCTGGGCCGTCTGCTGCACAAGCTGCCAGGGCTGTAGAGCTTGGCATTTCGGGTCAGAGCCACAACCCATAGTAAGTGGAGAGTGATCACACCTGTCCTAGGACTGAGCGCAGCAGCCAGGCTCATACGCTGGTGCCTCTACCCTGTACCAGTCACCACATTAAACACCCATTCACTCTAAGGCCTCGTTCACACGGCTTATTCTGGGACGGATTGCAGCCGGATTTGCGCTGAAGTACGGCTCCAATCCGTCCCAGTCATTACGGTAATCCACACTTCTCATAGAGAAACTATGGATTCCGTCTCTTCTCCCCGCTCGCACCATACGCTGCGGGGGGGAGATAGTGACATGTCATTATTTACGGCGCGTACGCGCTGTGGATAATGCATTGTCTATGGGGCCGGCGAGCAACTCCCCCGCCACGCCCCCGCCCCTTATTCAAGCCGTAACTGCGGGCGTGTGAACACTGCCTAAAACTGAAGATCTCTCATCCCCCCAGAGCTACCACTCTATATACCTGCTACCAACAACCCAAGAGCTCGTCCACACGGATGTTTCAAGTCGAGAATCCACGGGGTATGAGGGGGCGGGTTCGTTTATACGGGGCTTGGGGGGGGGGCGTCGGGTATACGGGATTGAAGGGGCGGTCGGGTGTTACGGGGGTTGGGGGGGGGCGGGTCGTGGTATACGGGGTTTGGGGGGGGGGCGGGTGGGGTATAAGGGGGTTGGGGGGGGCGGTCGGTATACGGGTGTTGGGGAGGGGCGGGTCGGGGTAAACGGGGGTTGGGGGTGGGCGGTCGGGTAAGAGGGGTTGGGGGGGGGGGCGGTCGGGGTATAAGAGGGTTGGGGGGGGGCGTTCGGTATAGAGGGGTTAGGGGGGGGCGGGTCGCGGGGTAAGAGGGGTTGGGGGGGGGGCGGTCGGGTATACGGGGTTGGGGGGGGGGGGCGGGCTGGGGTATACGGGGTTGGGGTGGGGCGGTCGGGGGTATACGGGGGTTGTGGGGGGCGGGTCGGGGATACGGGGTTGGGGGGCGCGGGTCGGGAATACGGGGGTTGGGGCGTCCGGGGTATACGGGGGTTGGTGGGGCAGGTCGGGGTATACGGGGGTTGGTGGGGCAGGTCGGGGTATACGGGTTGGGGGGGGCGGTCGGGGGATAGAGGGGTTGGTGGGGCAGGTCGGGGTATAGAGGGGTTGGTGGGGGGGGGGGGGGGTTTAGAGGGGTTGGGGTGGGGGGCAGGTCGGGGTATAGAGGGGTTGGGGGGCAGGTCGGGGTATAGAGGGGTTGGGGGGCAGGTCGGGGTATAGAGGGGTTGGTGGGGCAGGTCGGGGTATGGAGGGGTTGGTGGGTGGGGCAGGTCGGGTATAGAGGGTGGGGGGGGGGCAGGTCGGGGTATAGAGGGGGTTGGGGGGGCGGGCGGGGTATACGGGGGTTGGGGGGGGGGCAGGTCGGGGTATAGAGGGGTTGGGGGGGGGCAGGCGGGTATAGAGGGTTTGGGGGGGCTGGTCGGGTATAGAGGGGGTGAGGGGGGGGGGGCAGGTCGGGGTATAGAGGGTTTTTGGGGGGGCATGTCTGGGTATAGAGGGTTGGGTGGGGGGGGCAGGTCGGGGTATAGGGGGGTTGGGGGGGGGCAGGTCGGGGTATAGAGGGGTTGGGGGGGGCAGGTCGGGGTATAGAGGGGTTGGGGGGCAGGTCGGGGTATAGAGGGGTTGGGGGGCAGGTCGGGGTATAGAGGGGTTGGGGGGCAGGTCGGGGTATAGAGGGGTTGGTGGGGCAGGTCGGGGTATAGAGGGGTTGGTGGGGCAGGTCGGGGTATAGAGGGGTTGGAGGGGCAGGTCGGGGTATAGAGGGGTTGGGGTGGGGGGGCAGGTCGGGGTATAGAGGGGTTGGGGGGCAGGTCGGGGTATAGAGGGGTTGGTGGGGCAGGTCGGGGTATAGAGGGGTTGGTGGGGCAGGTCGGGGTATAGAGGGGTTGGGGGGGCAGGTCGGGGTATAGAGGGGTTGGTGGGGGGGCATCGGGTATAGAGGGTTGGTGGTTGGGCAGGTCGGGGTATAGAGGGTTGGGGGGAGGGGGCAGTCGGGGTATAGAGGTTGGGGGGGGGGCAGGGTACGGGGTAAGAGGGGTTGGGGGGGCAGGTCGGGATATAGAGGGGTTGGGGGGGCAGGTCGGGGTATAGGGGGGTTGGGGGGGGCAGGTCCGGGGTATCAGGGGGGTTGGGGGCAGTCGGGGTATAGGGGGGTTGGGGGGGGGCAGGTCGGGGTAACGGGGTTTTGTGGGGGGGGGGCAGTCGGGGTATTCGGGGTTGGGGGGGGGGGCAGGTCGGGGTTTTTGGGGGTTGGGGGGGGGGCCAGTCGTGGGTATACGGGGGTTGGTGGGGGGGGGGGGCAGGTCGGGATTATACGGGGTTGGGGGGGGGCAGGTCGGGTATACGGGGGGTTGGGGGGGGGGCAGTCGGGTATACAGGGTTGGGTGGGTCAGGTCGGGGTATACGGGGGTTTGGGGGGGGGGGCAGGGGTCGTGGGTAAACGGGGTTGGGGGGGGGCAGGTCGGGTATACGGGGGTTGGGGGGGTGGGGCGACAGGTCGTGGTTATACGGGGGTTGGGGGGGGAAGGTCGGGTATACGGGGTTTGGGGGGCAGGTCGGTATACGGGGTTGGGGGGTCAAGGTTCGGGGTATATACGGGGATGGGGGGTTCATGTCGGGTATACGGGTTGGTGGGGCAGGTCGGGGTATACGGGGGTTGGGGGGCAGGTCGGGGTATACGGGTTGGGGTGCAGTCGGGGTAATACGGGGGTTGGGGGGCAGGTCGGGGTATACGGGGGGTTGGGGGGCATTCGGGTATACAGGGGGTTATGGGGGCAGGTCGGGGTATACGGGGGTTGGTGGGGCAGGTCGGGGTATACGGTGGGTGGTGGGGCAGGCGGGTATACGGGGTTGGGGGCAGGGTCGGGTGTAATACGGGGTTGGGGGGGGGGCAGGTCGGGGTATACGGGGGGGCAGGTCGGGTATAACTGGGTTTTGGGGGGGGCAGGTCGGGGTATACGGGGGTTGGTGGGGCAGGTCGGGGTATACGGGGGTTGGTGGGGCAGGTCGGGGTATACGGGGGTTGGTGGGGCAGGTCGGGGTATACGGGGGGTGGGGGGGGCAGTCGGGGTATACGGTGTTTGGGGGGGCAGTCGGGGTAATACGGGGTTGGGGGGGGCAGGGTCGGGTTATACGGGTTGGGGGGCAGGTCGGGGTATACAGGGGTTGGGGGGGCAGGTCGGGGTATACAGGGGGTTGGTGGGGCAGGTCGGGGTATACGGGGGTTGGTGGGGCAGGTCGGGGTATACGGGGGTTGGTGGGGCAGGTCGGGGTATAGAGGGGTTGGGGGGGCAGGTCGGGGGTAATACGGGGTTGGGGGTGCAGGTTCGGGGTATACTGGGGTTGGGGGGCAGGTCGGGGTATACTGGGGGGGTTGGGGTGGGCAGGTACGGGTATACGGGGGGCAGGTCCGGGGTATACGGGGGGCAGGTTCGGGTATACGGGTTGGGGGGCGCAGGTCGGGTATACGGGGTTGGGGGGACAGGTCGGGTATACAGGGTTGGGAGGCAGTCGGGGTATACGTGGTTGGTGGGCAAGGTCGGGGATATCGTGGGGATGGTGGGGGCAGGTTCGGGGTAATACATGGGTTGGTGCCCACACTGGACATGCACATACAGGAGCAGACACCCGGCCTATGAGACCCGCGTCATACAGGTAAGTACCCAGCAAGCCTCGTACCTGAGATCCCCGGTTCAGACCGCACCCGGTTAGTTGTCCCCTCCGGATCCGGTGTAATATATTCTCCACCCGGCAGTTGCCCGGGCCCAGCCGAGGATACGCAGCCCCCGCAGCTGCCATGGATCCTTCCACTACCGAACAACGGGAAGTGAGGATATCAAACCGGATACAGCGCCCTCCACTGTCCAGCACAACGGAATTCCGCGCACGGCATGTCGGGAAATGCATTCCTAGATGTGACTGGACGCGCAGGCTCGCCATGCCGGAAGTGAGTCGCTGTGTGTTCTGGGAGTTGTAGTCCAGTGGTTCTGAAGTGTGGATGGGTATTAGTCATTAACACATACTCCGCATATTCATATATACAGACAGTCATAGACATTGAACACACATCCATATACACAGACATACACACACTTTTATATACACTTATACACACATACAGACATTCATAAACACAGACATATATACATACAAACATATTTATACATACATTCATATACACATCCATATACACTGACATGTATACATACACACATTTATACATTAATTCATACATATACACATTCACATACATAGACATACACTCATTCATACATATACAGTCATATACATAGACATACACACATACATTCATATACATAGACATACACATATATACATAGACATACACACATACAAATATATATATATATACATACATATATACATTCATATACATAGACATACACATATATACATTCATATACATAGACATACACACATACATATATATACATAGACCAACCATACATACATATATAGATATATAAATACTTAAATACATTCATATACATATACATACACATATATACATTCATATACATAGACATACACACATACATATATATACATAGACACATACATACATATATACATATATACATAGACATACACACATACATATATATACATAGACACACACACACACACACACATATATATATATATATATATATATATACACATTCATATACATAGACATACACACATTCATACATATACACTAATGTTTTTTACTATGCATGGTCTTATTACACACTGCACAGTGATTGCTCTCATGTACTGGTTTCCTGCCATGCCGGTCCTGGCACACCTCAGTGATGTCACATAGCTCTGGGGAGCTGCTGGAGGATCTGACCCCCAGTAGCAGGTGAGAGCTGTCTGGCTGCCTTGTCTGCAGTGTGATTCATTAATAACCTGAGCTGGAGGCAGGAGCCGGTGGGACAGGTCTGACTGGCCCTACACGCACACTAGTTTATGGACACTATTAATAAGAGATTAGTATACTGCTTCTAGTTGGCAGGAGTGGTTTCCACAATGTGTCGGTATATAGAGGGTTTCAAAATGATTCCTACCCCCCTACTCATTTATAAACATTACAGCCACAAACTTAAATGTATTTTATTGATATTTTATGTGATAGAACAACACAAAGTATAAAGTATTTGTGACGTGTAAAGAAAAGAGTGGCGTACCTACCCTGTTTCCCCCGAAAATAAGACACCCCCGAAAATAAGACCTAGTGCATTTTTAGTTATGACATTCAGAGTTTGGCTGCTTATGCTGATGTTTGTGATGAAATCACTACAGTATATTAATACATGTTAATGTTTTGTTCAACAATAAATGTGAATTATTGTTCATAGAAAAAAAAATCCCCTAAAAATAAGTCTTAGCTGTCTTATTTTCGGGGAAACAGGGTACGTATCCAATACTTTGTAGGACCACGTTTAGCTGCAATGACAGCTGCAGTCTGTTGGGGGGATGTCTCTACCAGCTTTACACATCTAGAGGCTGCAATTCTTCTTGCTAAATAGCTGTAGCTCAGTCAGATTGGTTGTTGAGCGTTTGTGAACATCAGTTTTCTAGTCCTGCCACAGATTCTCAATGGGATTTAGGTCTGGATGTGACAGGTTCATTTTAACACATGAATATGCTCTGATGTAAACCCCTCCATTGTAGCTTTGGCTGTATGTTGATAGTCGTTATCCTGCTGGAAGGTGAACCTATCCCCAGTCTCAGGTTTTTTGCTGCCTCTAACAGGTTTTCTTCCAGGATTGTCCTGTATTTAGCTCCATCCATTTCCGCATCCACTCTGAGCAGACACACAGTCCGTGTTGAAGCAAAGCTCCCCCCAGCATGGTGCTGCCCCCACCATGTTTCACAGTGAGGATGGTGTTTAGGGTGATGTGCAGGGTTTGTTTTCCTCCACATACAGCGTTTGACATTTAGGCCACAAAAGTTAAATTTTGGTCTCATCTGACTAGAGCACCTTCTTCCACTTTCTTGCTGTGCCTTCTAAATGGCTTTTTGCAAACTGCAAACGGGACTTCTTATGACTTTCTAAAGGGGCCTTCTCTTGCCACTCTTCCATAAAAGCAAGATTTGTGGAGTAAATGACTAATAGTTATCCTCTGGATAGAATCTCCCACTTGGACTATGGATCTCTGCAGCTCATACAAAGTGACACTGGGCCTCAGGGCAGCTTCTCTTATTAGTGCTCTACTTGTCTGGGCTGTCGGTTTAGGTGGACAGCCATGTCGTGGTAGGTAAGCAGTTGTGCCATACTACTTCCATTTACAGATAATGGATTGCGCAGATGGCCAAAGATGGCCGCAGCATCTAAATGAATGAAAAACGGTGTCGCGCACCGTTCTTTTATCAAGAAAATGTTATTGATTTTCCAAATATAAACATACTGGATTAACCACAGAATGAAGTACAAATTATAATACTCTGTAAAGGTTGACAAAAACAGATGGGGTCTTAGAGATAGCATATATAAATCATACATATGTTAACCATAAGCATCAAGACCTTCACTATTAAAGAGCAACAAGTAGATTAATCGCTATCCCAACAGGGGAAAATATATTCACCAGCACAAGGACAAACATAAACAAAAACATTTTGAACATGGGTTTAAAGTATACATGTAGAAAGCTATAGATCAAAAAAGGAGCCTAACGTTCCCTCCTGATTATCAAGGATAAGCGTTTATTACCCCTACTACCTATCCACCAAACCGAAAACTACCCGGGGGAACTACCCGCTCTTGTTTGTAGTCTACCCAGCGACCCCGCCATGCTATTTGACCAATACCATGTGGTATTCAGGAATGGGCGCATGATAAAGGAGATCTCAGAGACCGAGGAAAACGCCTCGATAAATATTTGCCAATCTTCAAAAAAATTTTCCGCCTGTCTTTTTTGTCTAACACATTTAGCCTGTCTATATTCATTTGATGTTTAAGAGCTTGGATCACCCTAGTTAATGACGGGGTCCTAGGCTCCAGCCACGAGCCCAACAGGCACCGTTTGGCCGCCAATATCGCGACATGCAGTACTTTATTGCATTGAGAAGCTCTTCTGCTAGTTGAAAGGTTATGGAATAGTAGCGTCTTGGGGTCTAGGGGTATCGAGGTCCCTAGTTTAGAATTCAACTCACGAATAAGATTAGACCAGAAGTTCCCGACTGCAGGACAACTCCATAACCCGTGAGCTAGGTTAGTCAGAGGCTCAGAGCATTTGGGACATGTCGTTAATCGGTCTGGAAAGGACGGGTGTGGAGGGATATTAAAGCCGAAGATAGCTCGATGGGCCACTCGGAAGTATGTGTCCCTCCAAGCCTCATCTATTATCATCTTCCTGACTCTCGACCAGCCCTCTAGAACAGCCCCTGCAATATCCATATCAGGGAAATCGCGTTCCCAACCCTGAAAAACCTTATCTGCCATAACCTCATCTTTGGGCCTACGCAGGCCTGCATAGAGCATGGACAGGGAGTGAGAGGAGCCCGCCGGCCCCACAAGATTATCAAATTGGTTGGGCTTGATAAGATCGCGAACAGAGTTGACCTTAGCCTTAACAAAGCTAATGACTTGTCTGTACGCAAATAGGGATTTCTTGTCTAGACCATATAAATTTTGCAGCTCTCCAAATGAATGCAGCCGCTGCTCCCTGCAGTTAAAGAGATGGCAAATTTATCTAGTCCCTGTTCCCCACTGTGTAGGTAGCCTTTCTCTTGGCCCGGAGCAAAAATCTGGGTGACCCCTCCCGGATAGGAATTTACTAACTTGATAGGGAAGGCCGAACAATTTTCGGGCTGCTTTCC
Organism: Phyllomedusa bahiana; assembly: GCA_025379985.1. NCBI lineage: Eukaryota > Metazoa > Chordata > Amphibia > Anura > Hylidae > Phyllomedusa > Phyllomedusa bahiana. The sequence continues at coordinate 17,505 of JAODAL010029501.1, read as the reverse complement.
AGGCAGAGATGGTATCCCTGAGTATCACGCCCTGTTTAGCTATCTGGGGGAGAATCTTGTATGGCGTGTGTACGAGAGCATTTAAAGAATAGAGGTCAACCAAACTGGATTCTATGACAGTGTTAGAGAAAAAAGATGTATTTTTTACCCAGTCCATTCCATATCGAAGTAAAGCGGCCAAATTGTACATTCTAATATTAGGGAGGTTTAGGCCTCCCAGATCTTTTGGGAGGACCAATTTTTTGAAGGCTATGCGCGGGCGTTTACCTCTCCATATAAATTTCAGGAAGGCTGAATTTAGCTTATTTATACACACATGTCTGAGTAAAAGAGGGATGGTTTGTAGATGATATAGCAACCTGGAGAAGCTGACCATTTTAATTAGGTGGCATCGGCCAACAGGGGCAACGGCAGGGACACCCATCTGGCCAGTTCCCCACAAATCTTTTGGATTAACGGGGGGAAATTCAGAGAATATACTGACTCTGGGGAAACCCCTATGTTGATGCCCAGATATTTGATAGATTTCCTTGGCGCACCGTTCTTCAGTCCGATCGGGACATCAGCGGTGAGATTGCTGAGTCCCAATCGGGTAACATGCCAGCGGGAAGCCTCCATCGCTGCCATGTTTTGAATATCAAATATATAAACCTCTAAGGTAAAAAAACTAGAGGTAAGTTTCCATAAACGCCCAAAAGAACCTATTATATACACTTTATCATGGAAGGCACACTAAACAAAATTAAAATCTAACTAATCAGTTAAAACGATTAACATATATATGTGAAAAAACTACAATGAAAAAGCCGCAGAAATCACTTACCCAAGGGGCAGGAATATAGAAAAATGGCCAAAAATCAGGATGTCCAAAGTGATTCTAGCCCTATGGGCCCTACAGACATTCCCTGATAATACCCTGGCCTATTAAACAGGAAGTTAAACGTCCTGATAAGGACGATCCCGACCGGAACCTGACCCTAGTATAACTTCCCCTAAATTGCCCTCAACAATTGAGTTTGAATTTCCCCACTTCCGGCCCCAGGCAGGAAGTGGGGAAACCGCCATCTTGGTACGGCCGAATGCATTGTCTATGCAATGCATTAGGCTGTATTAACGATCACACCCCCTAGTGGTAAAGCGCCCTAGGGAGAATCAATGTTAAAGTAAAAAAAAATAACGTTTTAAAAGTATTAATATTAGTTCAAATCCCCCCCCTTTCACCATTTTACAAATAAAATAATAAAAAAGTTACACATATTTGGTATTGCCAGGTCCGAAAAAGTCTGATCTATAAAAATATAACATCATTTACCCCGTACGCTGAACACCGTAGAAGAAAAAATATTCCAAATGCCAAAATTGCGTTTTTTTTGGTCATTTCACGTCCCATAAAAATTAGAATAAAAGTGATCAAAAAGTTGCAAGTATTCCAAACTACTAGCAATAAAAAGTACGCTTCAGCCCGCAAAAAATGCACCCTCACTGACGTCCATAGGTGTTAGTAGAAAAAGTTATTGATCGCACAAAATGGCGATGCGGCGCAAAGTTCAACAATAGAAAATGTTTGAAATTTTCCTACATGTTTGGTATTGCCGGGTGCGTATCAACCTGTAGAATACAAATAACACAACAATTTTACCGAAGAATAAACTCCGTAAAAACAAACTTCCCGCAAACATGGCGCAAGTAAATTTTTTTTCACATTTTGCCCCACTTAGAATTTTTTTGCCGTTCTCCCGTATATTCTATGGTAATATGAATAACACCATTCGAAAGTACATCTTGTCTCACAAAATAAAAGCCCTCGTGTCTATGTAGGTGGAAAAATAAAAAAAGTTATGGCTTTCAGTAGGCAAGGAGGAAAAAAATTTAGAGCCATATTATTATGACCGTCCGTCAGGAACGGGTTAAAGGTGTTGTCTCACTACAAGGATTGCTTTTTATGTTAAAGATCTTGCAAAAACAAGTCACAAGTCTGATATCCATTCCATGACCATCTGTCTTCTTTTTTTTTTTTTGGGGGGACAGATAGAAGACTGAGGGCGCTGTGCTTTTTCAAGTTATCCAAAAACATACACATTACAGTATGCTTTATTTTTTAAAGGGAATCTGTCGCCAATGTATTTTTCTTATTAAAACCAGACCCTGATCCATATTCTTTTCTTCTTCGCTGTTTTTATTTTCTGATTGTAGATTTCTCAATTCAGTCATCTATATATGATTGTGAGAAAAACTTTCTTGTCTGCACTGCTTTTAAAGGGGTTGTCTCACTATAAGGATTGCTTTTTATGTTAAAGATTTTGCAGAAACAAGTCACTTTGCAATATGTGTCCATTAACAGTGTCCTTCCTATTCTGAGATATCCCCTCTTGTATGGGCTACATCAGATTCTCAAGTCGCTATAGCTACAGACCTGTTCAATCTCTCCTGATAGGCTGCCAGCACTGGTTGCTATAGCTACAGACCTGGCTTCTACTGCAGCCTAGTAGAAGCTAGTAAACACGCCCCTGAATTCAAAGTGAAACCAAGAAAACAGGACTGAGGTGAGAGGAATCAATGTAGTGAGACAACCCCTTTAAGATATTTTTTTTTTTTGTAAACCTAACTCTGCAATACACATTGCCAGCACTTTATCCCTGAGCTGTCTGTTGTGTTCCTTGTTTCTTATGCTGTTTATGCACTAATGTTCTCTAACAAACCTCTGAGGCCTTCATAAAACAGCTGTAGTTATATTAATAATAAATTACATACAGATGTTCGCTATTAATTAGGTGACTTCTAAAAGCAATTGGTCACACTGGATTTTATTTAGGGATATCACAGTACAAGGGGCCAAATACATATGCATGCCATACTTCAGTTTTTTAATTTGTATAGTTTGGAAAAGCTTGTATCATTTTCTTTACACTTCATGAATACTTGTTACTTTTTTTTGTTCTATCACATAAAATACATTTTAGTTTGTGGCTGGAACATTTAAAAAATTAGGAAAATTTCAAGGGGTAGGAATAGCTTTGCAACCCACTGTAGGTGTGTATGGCCTTGTACAATAAGAAAACCATTTAAGAAATAACACAGGTACTTGCAGCAACACAATGGTATTCATATTTTGGGAGAAACTTGCACAATTCATTCATAGCTTGTTGCATGAGCCCAGTTGAGGTAGAGGCATTGTGCATCACCAATCAACTCAATATATTGTGACTTCACCCCCCCCCCCCATGAGGGGGGAAAGGGAGGCCCAAGTTAAAATAACACTTCTGCTGTCTAAGACAATCACTAATGTAATTAAACAGACACACCCTCCAAAAAGGGGTGTTTTTGATTAAATTAATAGTCCTGGAAAATATTTTTTATTCCAGCAGTCCTATGTAATTAAAAATGACATGTAAAATCTTGATAGAACCCCTGAAGGACAGGGCAGACTTCTCTCACTTTACTATAGTTGCTACCGATCAGCATGTAGTCTTATTACAAGTATCAAGTAATGATAGAATGATCACTCTATATGTTCTTTGGACAGGGATAAATAAATATTAGACTAAACCGACAGGACAATGACAAGAGCAGTAAATGAAATGATAATGGGGTAAACTTTTTCTGGTGGGGAGGTTTTCAGCTTTCTTCACGCTTAACAGGTCCTGCTGATATGAATAACACCTCTCAAGCCTTCAGTAGGCCTGGAAGAGAAACATCAAGCAATCCCCCATCAGAGCTTGGAGACACAAGCCAGCAAGTTATGCACATAAGGGAACTTGAAAAAGTTATATAAAACAAACAAAAAACAAACCACCCAATTTTTATGAAAAAATTACAGCTCATAGTCACATATTATTTGTCAATATGTAAAAAAAAAAAACAACTTATGGTAGTGTGCCTTTAAGGCATGTCCATTTCAGAACATATTGCAGGTCTTATTTCAGTGCTGTGTTTAAAGGGGTTGTCTCACTACAAAGAATAGCTTTCAAAATGTAGGGAACACTAAAGGAAGACGTTTTCCAAATATATTGCGTTGTCATCTTTTTTTTTTTTTTTCTTTTTTTTTTTTTTAAGGAGCTACAAATGATTTTTATCACCTTCTGAGGGCTCTCAGGTTTCCCATGTGACCGACCTGTGTACTCTTTATCCCCTGCTGTTTGTTCTATTTGATAGCAGGGAGTGACATCACACAGGTCCTGGCCAGCAGTGTGAGAGCTTTTGTGTTATCTGATCTTTCAGACAAAAGACTAATTACTGTTTACATTAGGTCAGAAGCTTCTCTGGACTTCAAAGGTAATTTAGCTAATCTAGACTAAAGAGAAGTCTGAATATATGGAGCTCATATGCTAATTACAGACAGCTTGACCAGGAAGTGACAGAGCAAAACAGCATTACTTCATTCATGCATCCTATGAAACTTTGAGATGAGACAACCCCTTTAAGGAGTCCTGAAGCATGGAAAATGTTGGAAAATAGGTTATAGAAATAGTGACTTTCCCAGAAAAAGAAACCTCTCCAATCTGAATCTATATTTTTATTCCCTCTGAACGTAAATTCTAGACTATGCATAGATTTTATATGGTCTGGTGCAAGTCTAGATTTCATATGGCGGTATGCATAATCAATCAATAAAAGTAATGTGCTATGCTTCTGGACATGCTGTTTCATGAAGGACTGCTTATAGTGGAAAAAAACGCCCTTACACGATGGCCATTCAGTGAATGGCCATGCTCTGCTGTATGGAGCCATAGCGACTTGTTTCATCAAGTATATATTTTCAGTAAATAGGGGATAGTCCTATTGGGACTATGTTTCCCATAAAGATCTCTACTGCGTTATATACAGTTGTGTTCAAAAGTTTACATACCGCAAATTTTTGCAGTCTTGGCCTTTTTCCAGAGAATATGAATGACAACAAAAACTTTTTTCCATTCGTGGTTAGTGGTTGGGTGAAGCCATTTATTGTCAAACTACTGTGTTTTCTCTTTTTAAATCATAATGACAACCAAAACATCCAAATGACCCTGATCAAAAGTTCACATCGCCCAGTTCTTAATACCGTGTACTGCCGCCTCTAACATCAATGACAGCTAGAAGTCTTTTGTGGTAGTTGTGGATGAGGCTCTTTATTTGCTCAGATGGTAAAGCTGCCCATTCTTCTTGGGAAAAAACCTCCAGTTCTTGTAAATTCCTGAGATCTCCCCAGAGTGGCTCAATGATATTGAGGTCAGGAGACTGAGATGGCCTCTCCAGAACCTTCACTTTGTTCTGCTACAGCCATTGACAGGTCGACTTGGTCTTGTGTTTTGAATCGTTGTCATGTTGGAACATGCAAGTATGTCCCATGCGCAGCTTCCTTGGCTGATGAGTGCAAATTTGCCTCCAGTATTTGCTGATAACGTGCTGCATTCATCTTTCCTTCAACTGTGACCAAGTTTCCTGTGCTTTTGTAACTTTCTCAAAACTTCAGCGATCCACCTCCGTGCTTTACTGTAGGAATGGTGTTCCTTTCATCATAGGCCTTGTTGACAACTCTCCAAATGTAACTTTTATGGTTTGTATCCAAAAAGTTCGATTTTGGTCTCATCACTCCAAATGACCTTGTTCCAGAAGTTTTGAGGCTAGTCTCTGTGCTGTTTGGTGTATTGTAGGTGAGATACTTTGTGTCATTGGCGCAGTAATGGCTTTCTTCTGGCGACTCGACCATGCAGCCCATTTTTCTTTATTGTGCATCTTGAAACAGCCACACCGCTAGTTTTCAGCGAGTCCTGTATTTCAGCTGATGTTATTTGTGAGTTCTTCGTTGCATTCTGAACAATTTTCCTGGCAGTTATGGCCAAAATTTTTGTTGGTCTACCTGACCGTGGTTCAGTTTTTACAGAGCCCCCGATTTTCCATTCGTTAATCACAGTTTGAACACTTCTGACGGGCATTATCAATTCCTTGGATATCTTTTTGTATCCCTTTCCTGTTTTATACAGTTCAACTACCTTTTCCCGTAGATCCGTTGACATGTCTTTTTCTTTCCACATGAATAACAATGTAGGTTGCTAGACCCCAGTAGGTATTGCCCCCTGTATGTAGGTATAATACCCCCTGTAGGTACAAGTAGATATATATATATATAGCAACCTGTAGGTATATAACCCCTTGTAGGTACAGGTAGATATACTGCCCCCATATGTAAAATGCCTCTTGTAGATTGGCCCCAGGAAGTAAAATGCCTCCGGTAGATAGGCTCCTGTAGGTTATAGCACCCTGTCGGATATAGGTCCCTGTATATAGGCCCCTGTATATAACCCCCTATAGTTTATAGGCTCCTGTATGTTGTAGGCCCCTGTATAAAGTTCCCTGTAGGTTATAAGCCCCTGTATATAGCCACTTGTAGGTTATAGGCCCCTCTGACTTTGAAAAAATATATAAAAAAAACGCTACTCACCTCTCCATGCTCCCACACCATGGACCTCGCTCCAAGAGCTGGTTTCCGGCTTGACATCATCATGCTGCCTATGCCGGGACATTGCTCCCAAGATTTCCTAGGCCGAAAGCCTATGGGCTGTCGGTCTAGGAGTTACAGTGATGCAGGAGGTGATGACATTGCCTCCTGCACCACTTAAAGACACGGTAAACGCACTCACACATAGACATGCTGCCCGGACCTGCCGCAGGAGTTGAGTCACGCCACTGGTCAAAGTAGGCTGCTGCCCGGGCGGGCCCACTGTGCTCGTGGGGCCCCCGGGCAGCGGCCTAACCTGCCCAATGGAAAAGACGACCTTGTGGCTTGGCGTGTACGTTAACTTACTGACACAGAATGTATGAGATCGCCGGGTGTCGATACGTTAACATGGCGACTGGAAGCCTTATTAAAGCTTCTATCACCAACATGTATGTGTTACTATCACTTGCTGCCCCAGGTGGGAAGTGATGGAACCGCCATCTTTACTTGCTAAGTATTAACGATTGCACCCCTTTGTGGCCAAGTAGCCTAGGGGGACTCTCAGTGAATTTGTAAAAAAAAAAAAAAAGTTTAAAACTATAAAAATAAATAAATATTAAAATTTCAAATCACTCTTTTTTTCTTGCTGTTTTACAAATAAAAATAATTTTAAAAAAAGGTTACATATAATTGGTATCGCCGGGTCTGTAAAAGTCCGATCTATTAAAATATGACGATTTATTGTGTATTCTGAAAATTTTATTTTTTTGGTTATTTCACATTCCATAAAAATGGTAATTAAGGGCGAGGCTGCGGCAGTAGTCTGACGTCCATTCAGCCAAAAGCCTGGCGCAGCCCTGTTTACTAGATTTATTATCAGGCTCACTCCAAAATTAGGAGCATTATCGGGTGCCTGCAGCACTTTGTAATGCGCCTGAGATCCGGTGCGTTCTGCAGGTGTGCCGCACCACAACCGTATAATTCTACACATTTATGACGGGAGGACAGCAAAATTGGGCGCATTACTGCTGGAACAGCCAGGCCAAGTTAATAGTGGACTACCTAAGCCTGATTTTTCACTTTGTAGCTAGGAAGTGCTAAATCTATGACCCCCAGTAGAACAGGTTCATAAATTCGGACGGATTTTCTATTATAGTCTATTGGGATGGTTTCTTGTCGGTTTTCAGAAGGTTTACAAATCCGCAAACCATCTGAAAATCCGAGAAAACCATGTTGTGTGCATGTACCCTAAGTATCCTAAGCTGGGAGTGTCAAACTTGGTAGAAAGTTCTATTTTGGAAATGATTCTTCCCAAAGCAGCAGAACTTATGTAAGTACAATGTGTCTGGTACTGCAGGCTCTCCCATTCACTTAAATGGGGAAACCCAGATGATGTAGTCAGGAATATTTCCTTTGAGGAACTTATTTGAACAAGGAGGAATTGTACAAATAGTACGCAGTATATTGAATGTGAGATTTGTGACTAAATTCTAGAGTGTGTGTTACATGAGAGAGTACCAATAGAGTGTGTGTTACATGAGGTGATACTAAAAGAGTGGGTGTTAAATGAGGGGGTACCAATAGAGTGTGTGTTACATGAGCGAGTACCAATAGAAAATATGTTACACCAATAGAGTGTGTGTTACACCAATAGAGTGTGTTCCTGTATAAACTTGCTTATTCACGGAAGGGCTGAATTAATCCTCCCTCTGGAGTTAGCGGGTAATAAGGAAGAGAACAGAGCGCAATAGTGCAACAGGCTTAAAGATATAAGGCACAGTAATAGTTAATAAAACTTCTCACCAAATACAGCTGTATCTGTGACTCGTAGAGCATAAGTGAAAGGCCTCCCGTACCGGGCAGAAAGCTTGCAGCTCCCAGCGGACTCCATCGCTCGGCGTCCCACGTGGACGAACAAGGAAGTAAAGTTTTGTTGAAAATGAACACGTTGCGGCGTTCAAGCAGAGTGTGTGTTACATGATGGAGTACGAATAGAGAGTGTGATACAGGAGGGGGTACCAATAGTGTGTGTGTGTGTGTGTTACATGAGGGGGTACCAACAGAGTGTGTGTTACATGAGGGGATACCAACAGAGTGTGTATTACATGAGGGAGTAACAATAGAGTGTGTGTTATATGAGGGGTACCAATAGTGTGTGTGTTACATGAGGGGATACCAACAGAGTGTGTGTTACATGAGGGCGTAACAATAGAGTGTGTGTTACATGAGGGAGTAGCAATAGTGTGTGTATTAGAGGAGGGAGTAACAATGGAGTGTGTGTGTTACACCAACAGAGTGTGTGTTACATGAGGGGATACCAATAGAGGGTGTGTTATATGAGGGGGTACCTATAGAGGGTGTGCTATATGAGGGGGTACCTATAGAGGGTATGTTATATGAGGGGGTACCAATAGAGTGTGTATTACATGAGGGAGTAGCAATAGAGTGTGTATTACATGAGGGAGTAGCAATAGCGTGTGTATTATGTGGGTTTTAACATAGAGTGTGTTACACCAACTGAGTATTTGTTAAATGATGGGGTACCAATAGTGTGTGTGATACATGAGGGGGTACCAATAGAGTGTGTTACATGAGGGGGTACCAATAGTGTGTGTATTACATGAGGGAGTAGCAATAGAGTGTGTATTACATGAGGGAGTAACAATAGAGTGTGTGTGTTACACCAACAGAGTATGTGTTACATGAAGGGGTACCAATAGAGTGTGTGTTCCCCATTGTGGGAGGGTACCAAATAGAGTGTGTGTTATATGAGGGGTAGCAATAGATTGTGTGTTACAATGAGGGTTACCAAGCAAAGTCGTGTGTGAACATGCCCCGGGATACCCAGAAAGAGGGAGTAAAATTGAGTGGGGTTTTATTGAGGGGGTCCAAATAGTGGTGTGTTCATGGGGGGATCCCAACAGAGTGTGTTTTTTACATGGGGGGTACAATGAGTGTGTTTTACATGAGGGGAGTAACAATAGATGTGTGTTACCCCAACGAGTATTTTGTTACATGAAGGGGTACCAATAGAGTGTGTGATACATGAGAGGGAACCAATAGATTGTGGTTTACACAAATTCAGTGTGTTTCATGACTGGGTACCAATAGAGTGTGTGTTATATGAGGGGTAGCAATAGATTGTGTGTTACACCAATAGTGTGTTTCCAATGCAAATGCTCGTGTGCTGAGAACCAGTGTCCTCTCTCCTTGTGGTCCCAGAAGACTGCGGTAGGCAGTGAATGAAAAAAGGCAAACTCGCTGGCTGGCGAGCTTAGTAATGAGGATTCTTTTGAGGTAGTAGCGCTCAAAAGAATCCTCATTACTACACTCACAAGCCAGCTTGTTTGCCTTTTTGCATTCACCAATAGAGTGTGTATTACATGAGGGGGTATCAATAGAGTGTGTATTACACCAATGTAGTGTGTGTTACTTGAGGGGGTACCAAGAGAGTGTGTTACATCAGGGGATACCAATAGAGTGTTTGTTGCAAGAAGGGGTACCAATAGAATGTGTGTTACACTAATAGAGTGTTACATGAGGGTTACCAGTAGAGTGTTACATGAGGGGGCACTAATGCAGTGAGTCTTACACCAACAGAGGGCGTGCTACAACAATAGAGGGTGCATTACACACTGTATTGGTGCCCCCTCATGTAAAACACCATCTCTTGGTGACACACACCCTCTCTTGGTGTAACACACCCTCCCTTGGTGTAACACACCCTCCCTTGGTGTAACACACCCTCCCTTGGTGTAACACACCAAGAGGGTGTTTTACACCAAAAGAGGGTGTGTTACACCAGTAGAGGGTTTGTTAAATGAGAGGGCACCAATACAGTGTGTGTTACTTCAACAGAGATTGTGTTACACCAACAGTGGCTGTGATACACCAATATAGGGTGTGTTACATGAGTGGGCACCACTACAGTGTGCGTTACACCATCAGAGGGTGTGTTACACGAGAGGGCACCAACACAGTGTGTTACACCAATAGAGAGTGGGTTACACCAACAGAGGCTTTGTTACACAAATAGAGGGTGTGTTACATGAGGTGGCACCAATATAGTGTGTGTTACACCAACAGAGGTTGGTTTCCCAAGAAGGTATCCGTGTACTGACTAGCAGTTCACTCTAAAGGAAGAAGACAACAGCGCAATGTGTATTACTGAGTAATCATTCAGAACCAGAATAGTTGGATATTTCTCACCTACTGCGGCTGCACAAGCAATGGTGCGGTGCATATAAAAGCGAATGTACAAACGCAAGGAGCTGCGTGGCGTCCTCTCTCCTCGTGGTCCCCGGAGACTACGGTTAGTTGTGCAGGAAAGAGAAGGATCGCTCGCTAGGGTTGCGAGTTAAAAGCTGAAGACTCTTTTTGAGCACTACTACTTAAAAACTAATAACCCAAACACTGGATAATTATCTCTATAGACGTTTTGGTTTATTATACATAAAATACTTTAAAATTAGAATAAAAATACAATACGTTTCACAGAGAACACATGTTCCGCTTCCTGAGGTACATATCTAAAACACAGTCTCAGCTGCATTTAAATAGCAGCCAGTTGAAAACGAGGCTCAACTCTAATAACTTATACAAAAAGTAGTTAAAAACTATTAAAATACCATACTGTTAATAAACATGCTTACCAACAAACATGTATAAACAGAATAATATATCTTCATCAACATCTACTGACAAATATATGAATATATATATATAAAAATTATTTTAATCAACTGTATCCTGGATTTCATTAAGTCCATAGGGACTAATGGTATTCGACTTGTATATCCAGAAAATTTCCCTTGCTTCTAGTTTATTATGGCGATCCTGAACCTCCAAGCCAAAATGCTCTATAGGTTGCACAGTAAATACTGGTATTTCTTCTGGGTGCTTTTCAACAAAATGACGAGGTAAACTATATTAGTTTTTATGGCAAACATTAAACCTGTAGTTTATGATTCTGCTAGACAATTTTCTAATTTCTAATTTTCTAAACAAGTTATAACATATATAACAAAAAACGAACCATGTCAGGTGTGAATTGATCTGAAAATTTTCACCTGTTGAAAAAGATTGAAATGTTTTATTGATAACCATCATTTCACAACATTTACAAGATCAATGGTTGCATGATAATTGAGCAGCTCTATTTTTGGCCTGTTTAAACTCATTGGAGAGAAGTTCAGCTTGTATTTCCAAATCTCCATAGGAAGTACAATTTTTTCTAACCCTACAGAACTGGCTGTAGGGTATATTTCTTATCCATGTACGTTGATTGTTCAAGCTATTTGAATCCGTTTTTTTAAAGTTGTTTTTTGATTATATTTTTTTTTCATTATATATAGACTTAGATCCAAAAATACTATTTCTTTCTCACTATAATTTTTAGAGTTCTTGTTTAGAAATGCAAGGAACTCATCAACTTGATCAGTTGTGCCATCCCATATAAACATAAGGTCATCTATAAACTGTCTATAGTATTTTATATGTTGGATAAACAGATTATGTTCTGAACTGATAAAGATGGATTCAAATGCACCATAAACAGGTTGGAAAGGATGGGGCAAATCGTGTCCCCATCGCAGTGCCAACCTGCTGATGGTAAGGGTGCGTTTGTAGTCAAAAAAAATGTATTCTGCAGAATCAATCTCAAGCCATCCAACAGGAATTGCCTGTAAGATTCTGATAATGTATTATCGCTGTCTAAAAAAGACTGAACTGCTTCCAAGCCCAATTCATGATTTATATTGGAATAAAGTGATGTTACGTCACATTTGTTAGAAAAAGATTGGATTTCCATTCATAACCAATGAGTTCCCTACAACCATCTTCAGAATCTTTTAAACAACTTTTCAATTCAACCACAAAGGGTTGCAAGTACAGATCTATGTAGTGAGATAAATTCGAAAGAAGTGAACCAACTCCAGAAATAATGGGTCTCCCTGGAGGGTTCACTGTTCACTTATGTATTTTTGGTAAGTGATAAAATTGTGGGACTTTGGGTGTTTTGGTGATAAATTATTTTTCATTCTTAACAATTGTCCCTCTTTCAAAAGACATATACAAAAGTGCAAAATACTTCATAGAGATTTTCATATACATTCTCATTTACAATTTTGTAATAGAATGTATCTCCCAGAATCCTCAGTGCTTCGCTATGGTAGTCCTCGTAATTTTGAATAACTAACCCCCCCTATCTGCATTTCTGAGGACTATATTTTTATTGTTAGATAATGAAGATACAGCTTTAGATTCTTCTTTTGATAAATTAGATTTATTTGGATTATTTTTTTTATTTCCTTAGAATCACTAATTCATGGAACACTTTAATGTGATTCCCTTGTGCACCGAACAACTTAGACTTTGGTCAGACCTTGATAGTGCTAGATAAAGTATCCGGAATTGTAGAGTCTGAAGTTTCCTTATTTATTGTCTTTTGGATATTACTACTATTTCCATACCAATCCCTGTTTTTCACAAAATATCTACGCAGTGTAAGCTTCTATATGAATCTTTGTACGTCTCTAAACACTTTAAAGTCATCTAACTTATTGTCAGGGCAAAAAATTAAGCCTGTTTGTAATGATTTTAGCTCTCCTTGTTTGAGCTGATAATCCGAAAGGTTGAAAATTTGTCAAATTTTGTATTTTTATTTTACATTTGCTTCTAACTCTATTTTGCCTTTTTTGATATTGGTATCGGTTATTTGTCCTACTTTGTCTCCCCATACAGCCTCTTCTAAAAATTTTCGCTTTCTTATTGTAGTTTGGAGTTGTATCACAAGGGGATCCTCCACTACATTATGTACGTGCAAACTTGGGTTTAACCCTAAAAAAGAAGAATTGAGTGTCTTCTGTGATCAATTCAGTTGATTAATTTTTATCAGTAGACTGTGAAATCTCTACAGGTTTAAAATTGAGAGCTGGAAATGCTGGTTTATGTGCTATGCTCTCTACAATTAAAGGTGAAAGTGAAAGATTATTTGTACATATATGTTCCACTGTCCCAATAGGGGGTATCTGGAATGGCGTTCTAAAATCAAAACTGAAGATGTTGGGGGAGGACATAGGTATACAGAACAATCGTGCAATGTAAAATCTTCAAAAATACCTGTGTCTGATGATGCAAGATCGATACCCAGGTCTGACATAATTGAGATTGTGTGCACGCCAACAGAGGGTGTGTTACACAACACAGGGTGTGGTACATGAAGGGTCACCAATACAGGGTGTGTTACAACAACAAATGCTATGATACACCAACAGAGGGTGGTCCCCATCGCAGTGCCAACCTGTTGATGGGAATGGGCGCCTCCGTACTTGAAGTTATTCTTCAAAATCAATTCCAAATCCCCAAGTAAAAAAACCTTGAATGGTGCAGAATTGGAAGGATCACTATCTAAAAATTTTTTTACTGCTTCAATTCCCTTTTTGTGATCAAAGTTCGAGTACAGGGCAGTCACGTCTAGCGTACAAAATACATAGTTCGAATTCCAATACATCCCAACCAGGTCTCTCAAAACTCTATCGAAATCCTTGAGAAAACTGGACACTCTAGAAACATAAGGTTGAAGATACAAATCGATGAAATGTGAAAGGTTCGACAATATGGAGTTAATTCCGGAGATTATTGGTGTACCTGGTGGCTTCTCTTGAACCTTTGGCAGATGTGAAGATACAGATGGAGTTTTAATAATCAAAAACATTTGTTTTTATTACCAACAGGGGGTGTGTTACACCAATAGATGCTGTGCTACATGAGGGGGTACCAATTCAGTGTGTGTTACACTAATAGAGTGTGTGTTACATGAGGGGGAACCACTACAGTGTGTGTTACACCAACAGAGGGTATGCTATATGAAGGAGTACCAATACAGTGTGTGTTACAGCAACAGAGGGTGTGTTACATGAGGGGGCACCAATACAGTGTGCATTACAACAATATAGGGTGTTTGCAAGCTGAATAGTCCAGCGAACAGCATAGCAGATAACTCATTTGGCATGCATAGTTTTCTTAAAACATATTCTTCTTTATTGTAACCTATAATAAAATATCATAGCGGTACATAATGCAGTGAATGTGAAGTTTTAGGCAATCTTACTCATTGTGCTGATAATGTTAGTTAACGGTATCTCCCTTACATGTGCTAGTAATTAAGGGAGTAGCCAAAGACTATTCTATTAACCCTTTCTTTGGCTACAGTGTAGAATTTACCACAAACGGAAAACGGAACCAGTATTCGGGATATACACCGATACAAAAGTTAAAGCAATGTTAAAATAACAAGGAATACGGGCAATTTATTATTAATACTGGTATAGGTGGTCATATTTAATGTTTAATCCCTTCAGTTGTCTAGTATGCAAGTTAAATATCCATTTAGCTTCTCTCATTAAAAGCTTACGTTTTACATCATCACTTCTTATAGGGTACATGACTTTATCAATACCGATGGCTCTCATATGTTACGTCTTGGCTGTGGATCTCTGAAGTGCTTAGAACCGGCAGACATGCTAGCATTCCAGCTAGGGTTCCTGGCGTCCGAGAGATGTCGTCTAATCCTAATTTTAAGGTTAGTACTTGTACATCCCACATATTGTAATCTACATTTAGTACATGAAATTAAGTATATTACGTTTTTCATATTGCAATATATGATAGTAAATTTTAGATTGTTTGCCTGTAATATATGAGCTGAAAGTAGTTGTATTGTCAATATGTTGGCAGCAGGTGCAGATTTTATGGCCACATCTATAGCTTCCCTGTACTTGCAACCACGTATTTTTGTTGGTTTTTTGCATCTGTTGAATAAAGGCTTGAAGAAACAACTGATCCTACTGTGGATCTTCGTTTTGCAACAAATTTCACTCCCTCTTGTAATATGCTAAGCAAAATGACTGTTTGAATAAAATTGGTAAATGTCGCTTTGCGATATTGACAATTTGGTTATATTGCGGTACAAAAGGGGTTGAAAATGTTATTCCCCATTTTTCCTTATTATTCGTTTAATGTACAGAACTTTTATTAGATAGTAGTTGTCGGGGTATAGTTTGTACTTTATTTTTAGCATCTGTTATAACCCGTTGGTCATATCCTCTCGCCATTAAGCGTTTAATAGTTGCCGTTTCCTGATTTTTATACTTAGGAGGGGATGTGGTGTTTCTTTTTATTCTAACCAACTCTCCAGGTATGTTTTTGGTCACATGTGGTGGGTGACAAGACGACGCTAGTAGCAGGGAATTTCTAGCTGTTATTTTACGGAAAGGTGATACTGTAATTGTTTGGTCATTGTTACTGGTAAGGGTAATGCAAGAAAGTAAATTTGGGTCTGATGATACTTGTGCGTAAAACGCAAGTTGCTAGTGTTTTTGTTAATATAGTGTACAAAAGATGTTCTGGTCCCTCCTATATCAAGAGGAGGTCGTCTCTTCAACCATATGTAAGTGAGCTGACTAAACTTTCGTTTGAATGGTTGCTACCATTAGAGTGTGCGTTACATGAGGGGATACCAACAGAACGGGTGTTAAATGAGGAGGTAACAATAGTGTGTTTTACACCAATTGAGTGTGTTACAAGAGGGGTACCAACAGAGGGTGTGTTACACCAAGAGGGTGTGTGTTTAATGAGGGGGTACCAATAGAGCGTATATTACATGAGGGGTTACTAATAGAGTTTGTGTTACACCAATGGAGTGTGTGTTACATGAGAGGGTACCAACAGAGTGTGTTACATGAAGGGGTACCAATAAAGTGTGTGTTAGATGAGGGGGCACCAATAGTGTGTGTTACATGTGGGGGTAACACTAGAATGAGTGTTACACCAATAGAATGTGTGTTACATGAGGGTTTGTAAAGGGGCGTGTATATGTTATTACTTTATTTTTCGCGTTTGTGTTTTACTTTTTCCCCTTTTTTCCCCATACGGGAATTTGTATCTGTGATCCTCAGATTACTGATACAATAGAGATCAATACAGAACAGAACTGCTCTATACAGGTCTTTATGGCAACTGTCACTCACCATCCCCGGCAATGCCCACAATGCACTGCAGGGCAGGATGACGTCACAGACAGCTCGGCTTTCAGGTACGGGCACAGCAGCGGCGCTGGCACCAATGCTGCACCAATTACAGGCAGAGGAGCTCCCTCCTCCTGTCTGTGCCTTAGCTGCAGCGATCATGATAGATCGCGACAGCAAAGGGTATGTAAACATGGGGTAATTTCGGTGCGCATTTCGCCATGTATTTGCGCTCTAATACAGGCCAGATGCGCGCCGAAATTACGGTAATGCATAGTTCTCATAGAGAACTATGAATTACGCCTCCTCTCCCTGCTCGCACAATACGATCGGAGTGTATGCCCGGGAGATAAGAGACATGTCAATTACTTGCGGCGAATACGCGCTGCAAGTAATGAATGTCAATGGGGCCGGTGGGCTGCCGGACCCCCGCGCCGTGAGAGTGCGCAAGCTCTTGAACCACACGATATACTGCGGCACGAATACATCGTGTGAACATAACCTAAGGGTTAATGGAGACACAGTTGCTTCACTGGAGTCTTTCCAGGACCTTTCATACAGCAATGTCAGTTTGGCAGCTCCTGGTCTCTGATCAGTGACAATCGTGGTGAAAGGCAGGAGAGAGGAGGGACAGTCAAATAAATAGGAAGGTCAAAGCCTGCAAAAAAAAGAATTAAAGGGAACCTGTCAGGTGGTTTATGCTGTCCTACCTGGGACCAGGACTCGTTAGAGGAGAGGAGCTGAGCTCTGTGATATATAGTGTCATATGATTTGGAGCATGATTTGAGTAAAAAGTACAGAAAGACGTCAACAGAAAGTGAAAATGCTGCTTACCCCACCCACATACAGTGATTGACAGTGTGATCTGAATATGCACGGATATAGGAAAAGCTGCCAATCACTATATGTTGGCAGGGTCAGAAGAACTCTCACTGTCACTTAAGGAGTCCTCATCATTTTCTTAATTATCCTGCTCCAAATCATATAACCCTATATATCACAGAGCTCAGCATCTCTTCCTCTATCATATAATCTGTAACGGATGAGGGGTATGAAACCCCTGGA
>JAODAL010029500.1:0-51499 GCA_025379985.1 Phyllomedusa bahiana | reverse complement strand
CATTTTTGTGAATACTGTACACAATCCAAAAAGAAGGGTCATAGGCTAACAAAAAGCAAAATCTTTCAACCTGTGGGGATCAGGGGAAAGAGGAAATCCCTTTTTCTGTCTAACAGATTAAATTCAATATTGACTACGTTTCTGCCACTATTTTATTCATCACCAGCAACACACTTTGATCGCAGGGCGATATTGCTCTGGTGTGGGCTTATAAGGACACGTTATATCATGTCTGTTCACTCTGTGCAATGCACTCAGGATTTCACATTCACAAAAAATCTACCACAATTAGAAAGTGGAACAACCGCAACACGATAATAAAGTCCTACAGTTTTTCGTACTCCTATCCTCACGTTTCAGCATAATGAGTTGACAGTTTTTGCCGCCGCAGAATTACAGGTGGAAGCCGGGGAAGTAACCCAACCCCTGTATTACTGGTGATTATGACTACTCTATAGGCTGTGACTGTTTATCTCATCTCTATGGAGATCTTTCCTTAGCATCAGGCACTTAACCCCTAAAGCAGCAGAACCGGTGAGGATCCCTGTAGAGCAGGTCAGTGCAGCAACTTCCCATTGACCCTGGGGGGTGATTTCTCCTTTTATTGAACCCCCTAAAAGAGGACACAATTTATTATGCAGTGAAAATCTGATCTGTGCATAGATCACCGATGTCAGGAGAGGCAATTAAAGAGTTTCTATCCTAGCAACCAGAATTATTTACCAACATGTAACCCCGGACAATGAAGACTGCGGGGTATTAGAGGGTTATTCAAGGTGTAGAGAGGTTGGTCCATTTAAGAGGTTACCTGTCATATCAGATGACATGAAACGTAACACAGGGGGCAACTGAGCAGCATATGGGAAACTCACTGGATATGAAGACTGTAAACTGTAAAGATAATCTGTTGTCCCCCGGTTTCAGTCACTTGAAAGGTGATTTTGGCAATATTTAAAATTATACTGCAAGATTGTAAAATGACTTGCAGTCCAAAACCTTATATCAGTGCTGGAGCGTTATAAGAGGAGCGGCTGATATCAGTCAAATATAAATTTTAGAGGCCCTCTGGGGGTTTTAAAATAAATTCCCTGGGCGTTATAAAGAGGAGGGGCTGATATCGGGGCACAAAAAATGTAGAATCTCGGGAGGTTAAAAAAATTTCAAAAAGCGTTTAAAAGAGGAGCAGCTGATATCAGCCAATCTAAATGGAAACGTTTTCTGGAGGGTTAAAATCATCGGGGAGCTTTTATAAAAAGAGGGGGCTGATATCAGTCACTTTCCAAAGGGAAAACCTCTGGAGGTTCTATCAGGCTGGAGGGGTTATAAAGGGGACCCGGCGAAAACAGTCCCATCGGTTTGGAAATGCCCTCTGGGGGTTAAAATCAGTGCTGGAGCGTTTTTAAGAAAAAAGGGGGCTGATATCAGCCCAAAACTAAAGGAAAAACCCCCCCTCGGGAAAGGTTTATACCCGTGCGGAGCGTTATAAGGGGAGGCGGCGATATCAGCACATCTAAAGGAAAAATGTCTCTGGAGGTTATATAAATGCTGGAGCGTTTTTAAGAGGAGGGGTTTATATCGGCCCCCATATAAAGTAAGAATCTTTTTGGGGGTTATATAAATTTTCCTGGACCGTTATAAAGGAAGGGGTTGAAAATCAGGCAAAATATGATTTAAAAAGGTCTGGGGGGGAAATTTAATCAGGGCGGGGAGCGTTATAAGGGGAAGGGGCTGAAATCAGCACATATATGTAGAGGCCCTTTTGGAGGTTATATCATTTGCGGGAGCGTTAAAAAGAAGAGCGGCGATATCATCACACTTTGAGGAAAAATTTTCTCTTGGGGTTTTAAAATCAGGGGGCCCTTACATTATAAAGGAGGGGCTGATATCAGTCAAAATTTTAGGGAAAAAGCCCTTTCTGGAATGTTAAATCAGTGCGGGAGTCGTTTAAGAGGAGCGGTTTGATTTTCTTCACATCGGGAAGGAAAAATTTTTCTCGGGGATTTTTATCAGGCGGAGCGTTAATAAGAGGAGCGGCGGAAAACCATCACAAAGATGGAAATGTCCTGGGGGGTTAAAATTCATGCGGGGACCCGTTAAAAAGGGGAAACGGCTGATATCATTCACATATGAAGAAATGTCTCGGGAATTTCTTGTTTTTTAAATTTAAAATCGATAACATTTTAAATTTTAAAAAAAAGTAAACATTGGCCCCCTAAACATTCAATAATAAATTTGGGTTCTTTTGGATGACCATCGAAATGTTGAAATCTTTAACTATGGAAAAGGGTCATTTTTCCCAAAAAACCCAAAAATGTCACCAACATAATGCAATAATAATTAAGGAAAATGAAGCAGAAAACTAGTACAAATAAAGCAAGTCTATACATATAACATCAGATTTCTTGCTGATCATCTTTTAAAACCCCCCGACCACCTAATATAAACCCGTTTACGAAATGGTCTTAAGTTTACACTTGGTGCCCCCATCTTCCCAAAACCCTGCCTGGAGTTGTGCGGCATTCATCATCCGGTTTCGCAGGGCATTGTTTACAATGACACGGTCATCATTGTGTGATGGAGCCAATGGACGTCCACTTCTTTGCCTTTCTGTGACTCTTCCAGTCTCTCTGTATCTCTGTTGCAACCTGTTGATGACACTCTGTGACACTTTAAGTTCAGTGGCCACTTCCGTCTGAGAGCATCCTACTTGAAGCCTCACAATGACAAGGTGCTGTTGATCAGTTGTAAGGTGATGTCTTGGTCTCATGATGTCAAAATATGAACAGTATGATGAAGAGGACTGTATAAATCCCAGTTCAAATTGATCTCATAAATTTATTGGGCGATTCAAGGATTAAACACTTGTTTTGAATTTTGCCATTAAACTGCTTGTTAGAGATCAGCAACTTGTGCAAAAAGTACTGAAACATTGAACAGTTGAACATGTGCATTCTGAAGTTAAGAGATTATTTCATTTAGTTAATTTAAAGAAAAATTTAAGAAATCCTATGTTCATCCTGAAATGTCAACCAAAAGCCAATTATACCTAACTTTTTATGAGTAGTGTATGATGGAAATGCCTGTGGAGGTGATATCAGTGCTGGAGCACTGTAAGGCTATGTTCACACGGCTTATTTGGGACGTATTTCAGTCCGTAATTCGTGCCGTGCTGCGCGAATTACGGGCTGAAATACGTCCCAGTCATTACGGTAATCCAAAGTTCTCTATAGATTACTTCTCCTATCCCCGCTGGCGTAATACGGCGGAGAAGTGAGAGAAAAGTGGACATGCTACTTATTCACGGCGTATACGCGCCGTGAATAATGCATGTCTATGGCCCCGGGGGCTGCCGCCGCCCCCCCCCCCCCCGCCCACGCTCCCAGGCACACGGCGTAATTGCCGGGCGAAATACGTCCCTCAATTACGGCGTGAATAAGACGTGTGAACATAGCCTAAGAGTGGAGGCCGATATCAGTGACGTAAGATGGAAATGTATCTGGAGGGTCTCGGCACTGTAGAAATGTGAAATAATGTAGTGATCATGGTGCAGGGAGGTTTCTCCACTTGCTGCCATTTATCTTAAGGGGTTTATAGTTTAATAACACTATAGTTAAAAGTGGTCAGGGTTGGGAGAAACAGAAAAAATGTGATACTTACCTCCCGGTCTCTCCCCGCTGCAGCTCCAGAACTTCCCAGGATCCGCTCCTCATCACTTCTGAATTCTTCTTCTAACATGCAGGAGAGGCTCCCGCTCCGTTCTCTAAATATGGAGTGCAAGCCTCTCCTGCATGTTGGGTCGAGAACCCAGAAGTAAGAAGGAGCAGATCCTGGGACGTTCTGGAGCTGCAGCGGGGAGAGACCGGGAGGTAAGTATCTTCTCTAAGTATTTTTTCTGTGTTTCCAAACCTTGGCCCCTTTTAACTATAATTGTATTAAACTAGGTAACCCCTTTAATGAACAGTCTGGCCCTCTACAGCCTGAAATGGTTGGTAACACGGAGCAATAGTTCTACTTTCAGCGTCTCTTTAGTCTCATATACATGATAACAGAGGATAATAGACTGCATTCACCAACAGAGACACAGAGGGTTATTATCCCTTTAAGCCTAGTCAGTTCTCTCTGTTATCAGGCTGTCAGAGTAGATGAATCAGGCTTTCCCTCCTACACACTGACTTATCTGTATGTAGAGATTATTATGTGTTTAACTCTTTCCTTTCTTCTGCAGCTCACAAGGAGGAAACTACAGGTGAACCAGGAGTGGCTCCACAATGTGACAGTTTAGCACCTGCTTCTAGAGCTCTCTTCCCGCCAAGTGTGACCCTCCATCATGTCTGGTGAGTGTGCAGATCCTATATATAGGGGAACAATGAGCTATCACTCCCATCATTTCCTGTCTGTGGTGTGTGCAACTTTTCCTGCATCTACAAGTTGTAAAATACCGTTTGCTATCTTACTACTATTGTGCATTTATGTTTTCCTACAGGCCCAACCACGATTATTGCCTCTCCTCTCATGCCTCATACCTCCTGCCTCGCACCTTATGCCCTGCACTGCCTGCTTTAAATTTCATGCCTCGCTTTACATCTCATGCCTTGCACCCCCTGCTTTACATCTTATGCCTCGCACCTCCTGCCTCGCACCCCCTGCTTTACATCTTATGCCCTGCATCCCCTGCGTTACATTTCATGCCTAGCACCCCCTGCTTTACATCTCATGCCTTGCACTCCTGCTTTACATCTTTATGCCTCATACCTCCTGCCTTGCATCTTATGCCCTGCACCCCCTGCTTTACATCTTATGCCTCGCACCCCCTGCTTTACATCTTATACCCTGCACCCCCTGCTTTACATCTCATGCCTCCTACCTCCTGCTTTACATCTCATGCGTCACACCTCCTGCCTCGCATCTTATACCCTGCACTCCCTGCTTTACATCTCATGCCTCCTACCTCCTACCTTGCACCTCCTGCTTTACATCTTTACATTACATTAATTTGTATTTTATTCCATGAAATAAGTATTTGATCTTCTACTAACCAGCAAGAATTTCGGCTTTCACAGACCTGTTAGTTTTTCTTTAAGAAGCCCTCCTACTCTGCGCTTAAACCTGTATTAATTGCACCTGTTTGAACAGCTGTATAACAGACACCTGTCCACACAATCAATCACACGCCAACCTCTCCACCAAGGCCAAGACCAAAGAGCTGTTGAAAGACACCAGGGACAAAATCCTGCTGCAATGTGTGCAAACTTGGTCGAGAACTATAGGAAATGTGTAACGGTAGCAGTAGTGGATCCGCTGGACCACCGCAAGCGATGGTGGGAGCCCGCACCAGGGAGCGGAGTCTAAGTAGAACCCGGTTTTCACCAGAGCCCGCCGCAGCAAGTCAATCCCGCTTTGCGGCAGGCTCTGGTGAAAACTACCAGGTCGCTTCCCTGGCGGGACTTGCTTGCGGTGGCAGCCAAGGATAGGCGTGGTACAAAATCGTAAGGCTGAGTCGTAGTCGGGGACAGGCAGTAGGTCAGGACAAGCGGCTGGGGTTCGTGGTCGAAGGACGGAAGCTAGGCGGTATGGTACACGGAAAACACAGGACGAGACAGAACACGTTCTCAATAGGCTCCAAAGGCACCAAAGATCCGGCAGAGGACTGCCGGAGAAGAAGCCATTTTATAGGGTCAGCGGCCGGTAGTCCCTGGCGCCGCCGCTATACGCCGCCGCCGCCGATCGTTAGGGTCCTAAGCCGCTACCAGTCGCTAAGCTATCGGCTTAGCGGCTTAGGACCTTGGCGACGGCAGCGGTGGCGGGACTAACATGTATGTGCGTCCCCCGGGGACGCCACATACAGTTAGATGCTTCAGCGGAGCTAGAGGCTCCGCGGAGTAATCTGTGGCAGCAGTAAGGATGTGCACCAGCCCAGGCGGCGTGCGCGTCATCACGCTGCCCCCGCGCGGCCTGGTGACGTCACGCCGCGGGAAAAGAAAAAGACCGGGAGCAGCGACTGTGACCGCGGCGGGGATCAAGGTCTGGTAAGTGCTGTCAGTTTTTTACTTTTAATTAGCTATATTCATGCTGGGGTATATTATCTACTTTTTTATGTGCAGGGAGGGGGGCTGTTATCTATTGTTATATGTGCAGGGAGGGGGGCTGTTATCTATTGTTATATGGGCAGGGAGGGGGGGCTATTATGTATTGTTATATGTGCGGGGGGGGGGGCTGTTATTACTGTTATATGTGCAGGGAGGGGGGCTGTTATCTATTGTTATATGTGCAGGGAGGGTGGCTGTTATCTAGTGTTATATGTGCAGGGGGGGGGGGCTTTTAAGTATGTTAATATGTGCAGGGGGGGGTGCTATAATCTAATGTTATATGTGCAGGGAGGGGGGCTATTATCTAATGTTATATGTGCAGGGAGGGGGGCTGTTATCTACTGTTATATGTGCAGGGAGGGGGGCTGTTTATCTATTGTTATATGTGCAGGGAGGGGGCTGTTTCTATTGTTATAGGGTGCGGGGGAGGGTGGCTGTTATCTATTGTTATATGTGCAGGGAGGGGGGCTGTTATCTATTGTTATTGTGCAGGGAGGGGGGCTTTTATCTACTGTCATATGTGCAGGGAGGGATGCTATTATCTACTGTCATATGCATACATGCCAACTCTCCCGTTTTTGGCGGGGGGGTCCGGATTTTTGGTTTCCCCTCCCGCCCTCCCGGGGGAGTTGGCTTTCGTCCCGCCGCCTGCAGGCGGCGGGGGCCCTTTAAATTACCGCGGCGAAAGGGACTAGCGCTGGTGCGCTACTCTTGCCGCCGCGGGGACCGCTCCTACAGGCGGGGTGCCAGCCGGCCCGCAGCGGCCGCTCACCGCCGCCGGTCTCAACTGTGCGGGGAGGAGGCAGGAGGGATCGCTCCCCCTTCCTCCTCCCCCTGTATGTACGGTGCCGGGTGTGCGCCGCACATACAGTTCAGCGGCGCAGGGGGAAGTGACGCGCGGCTGCAGGGGAGTGACGCGCGGCTGCTCTCACTTCCCCCTGCGCCGCTGAGGAGATGGGGCAGGAGCTGGCCACGCTGCAGGAGCCGGGTTTAAGGTAAGTGGAGTGTATTATTTTATTTTTATTAGCTTTAGGGGGCTCTACCTGGCTAACAGAGAGGGCAACTACCTGGCAAACAGGGGGGCATCACCTGGCAACAATGGGGGCACTACCTGGCAACAAAGGGGGCACTACCTGGCTAACAGATGGGGGGCAAACCTGGCTTAACAGAGGGGGCACTACCTGGCAACAGAGGGGGCACTACCCTGGCAACAAAGGGGCACTACCTGGCAACAAAGGGGGCACTACCTGGCTAACAAAATGGGGGCACTACCTGGCAACAGAGGGGGCACCTGGCAACAGAGGGGGCACTACCTGGCAACAATGGGGGCCACTACCTGGCTAACAGTTGGGGCACTACCTGGCAACAGAGGGGGCACTACCTGGCAAAACAGATGGGGGCACTACCTGGCTAACAGATGGGGGCACTACCTGGCTAACAGATGGGGGCACTACCTGGCTAACAGAGGGGGGCACTACCTGGCTAACGATGGGGGCACTACGTGGCTAAAAGAGGGGGCACTACCGGGCTAACAGATGGGGGCACTACCTGGCTAACAGATGGGGGCACTACCTGGCTAAAAGATGGGGGCACTACCTGGCTAAAAGATGGGGGCACTACCTGGCTAACAGATGGGGGCACTACCTGGCTAACAGATGGGGGCACTACCTGGCTAACAGATGGGGGCACTACCTGGCTAACAGATGGGGCACTACCTGGCTAACGATGGGGGCACTACTTGGCTAACAGATGGGGCACTACCTGGCTAACAGATGGGGGCACTACCTGGCTAACAGATGGGGGCACTACCTGGCTAACAGATGGGGCACTACCTGGCTAACAGATGGGGGGCACTACCTGGCTAACAGATGGGGGCACTACCTGGCTAAAAGATGGGGGCACTACCTGGCAAACAATGGGGGCACTACCTGGCAACAATGGGGGCACTACCTGGCAACCAATGGGGGACTACCTGGCTAACAATGGGGGCACTACTTGGCTAACAATGGGGGCACCTACCTGGCTAACAAAGGGGGGGCACCTACCTGGCTAACAAAGGGGGGCATCTACCTGGCTAAAAATTTTGGCTCTACCTGGCTACAGAGGGGGCATCTACTTGGCTAAAAGGGGGCATCTACCAGCCTGTAAGGGGCACTACCTGGTTATGGGGGGCTACTACCTGGCTATTAAGGGCATCTCCCTGGCTTTTTTTCCAAAGCCGTTATGCAGTTAGGTGGAGTGGGTGTGGCTTTTTGAAGGGGGGTGGCCCTACGACAAGATGGGCGTGTCCATGCAAATTTTTGCCGCGGCGCGCATAGCGCGCCGCCCACTAGAGTCTCCTGCTTTTTCACTTTCAAAAGTTGGCAACCCATGGTCATTGTGCAGGGAGGGATGCTATTATCTACTGTCATATGTGCAGGGAGGGATGCTATTATCTTACTGTCATATGTGCAGGGAGGGGGGCTATTATCTACTTATATCGTGCAGGGAGGAGCTTATAATCCCACCTACATATGTGCTGTGAGGCCTATAAGCTACCTAAATATACACGTTTCTGTGGGGCCTATAAGCTATCTATATACCTGCTGTGGGGCCTATTTAAACTATCTATATAACCCGCTGGGGGACCTAAACCTGCCTATATACCTGCTGGGGGACCTAAACCTGCCCTAAAATACCTGCTGGGGGACCTTAAACTGCCTATATAACTGCAGGGGGACTAAAACCTGCCTATATACCTGCTGGGGGATCCATACCTGACCCATATACCCCCGCTGGGGGATCCATAACCTGCCTATTACCTGTGGGGGACATATAAACTACACACCTACCTACTGGGAGATATATAAAGTATATAACCACCTACTAGAGGACGTATATAACTTACTGGGGGACCCTATTCCTACTGGGGGACACATAATTTACTGCGTGTGAAGTCGCTAACAGTCGTTAAGCCGGTTGTTAAGGCCTCAGCTCAAGTCAGTTGATAAGAGTTAGCAATCGACTCCGCGGACTCCAGTCGGTTGTTAAGCCGGTTGTTAAGGCCTCAAGTCGATTGTTAAGACCTTAGCAATCGACTCCGGGGACTAGCGGCCGGCAACCGCCAATTACCGGCGCGCTGGCCCTTTAAATCTGAAGAAGCCGGCGCGCGCCCTAGGGAGCGGGGACGCGCACACCGGCCGGCACAGGAACGCAGGGAGTCAGGAGCCCTGGTCGGGTGGGGTACTGGAACCCGAAAGGGAAAGAGTGCGCCCATGGCCACTTGCCCCCAGCAGCGGGGAACCGGCAGGGGAATGGACGCACCCGCAGCCTGTCCCACGGGCTGCGGCGCTGTCCGTGACAAAATGTCTGACCTCTGTAATTGCAAACAAAGGGCCACATGTATGAATCCCGACGGGTCGGGGCGCACCTTTCCGCTAGTTTTCCGGCGGAATCTGTTTATTTCTTTATTTTCGTTAGCCAAGGATCAATAGTATGGGTGCAACGAAAATAAAGAAATAAACATGATTTTATTGATTTGATATTTTTTTTTCGTTACCTCCATATTAACATTCGTTTTATATACACATCGGGACCACTTCTGTAGTCTTATATAATATATATATAATTTGATTTCGGCCATGTACAGTTTTATTTCAGATTGCATTAGAAAACCCATAGGAGCGTCGCTCGCTCTCCCATTGGTCCAAATAACGGCGCCTCTTTAATTTAGCCAATCACAGAGCGCGCTCAGAATTTCTTTTCCCCATAGAACTCTATGAGAAAGTAGCTCGGCGCTCTGATTGGCTAAGCTGGACGAGCCCCCCCCGCTTCAACCAATCAGCTCGTTTCTGCATTTTTACTGTATTTTGAACTGTCCCGCCCTTTTAATATGATTGGTCAATTTTTCTCCATAGGATATAATGGGACATTGTCGCTCCTATTCTGATTGGTCAATTCTCCTCCATAGGTTAGAATGGGACATTGTCGTTCCTATTCTGATTGGTCAATTCTCCTCCATAGGTTAGAATGGGACATTGTCGCTCCTATTCTGATTGGCTGGTTTATGCCGTCCAATGAGAATAGCTTCAAAAAATTTTGAATTACTGTATTTCCCGGCGATTCTCTCTATTGCAATTCCCTATGTAGCGTCGGTCTCCGCGACAATCGCGTTGTTCGGGTTTTTAACTGCTTTATTTGTAAAGAAGGGTTCGGCTCTTTATCTGATCATGTTTTACACTTAATAAAAATGATTTTTTTTTTTATTAATACTTCATGCCGCACGGCGCTGAGTGCCGAGATTTCAGTGCGCCCATCTCTCCATAGACTATAATGGGAGAAGTAGCTCGCGCTCTGATTGGCTGGGATAGCCAAGCACCCGCTTTTGCTCAGCCAATCAGCTCTTTTCTGTCTTTTTACTGTATTTTGAATTATCCCGCCGTGGATTCTGATTGGTCAATCCTTCCCCATAGGTTTTAAAAGGTTCACTGTCGCTCCTATTCTGATTGGCTGGTTTATGCCGACCAATGAGAATAGGTTTCAGAATTTGAATTACTGTATTTCCCGGCAATTTCCAATATCTTAATCTTGATATTGCGCCACTCTAGAGTTTTGGAAAGTGTTTTTTTTTTTTATTATGTTTATTTTTTACGTTCAGCTCTTTTTGATACTGTTTTCGCCTTTATAAAGGCGATTTTTTTCGGATTCATACTCTCTGCACGGAGCGGAGCGCCGGATTTCTGTCGCGATCTTCGATCCGCTTCCTGCATGTTCGGATCCCGCTTCACTTCGCCTCTTTCCGGAGCATTTAGACCAAAAAAACCTGGTCTGCCTGTCGGAGCGCCCGGGGCGCTGCACTGCGCCTCGCTTTGCCGACTCTCCATCGTACATGCCTCGGCGTTTTCGAGCGCGCCGCGTCCCGCCCCGGAACGCCTACCCCGCGCCCACTGCCCACCCCTTCATGCGGGGCGCAGTGAAGTGGCGAACACTGCGCCTAACACTGAATCCCTGCGTCCGACAGCGGGATTCGGGCTGGGAGGCGCAGTATACGCCAGAAAACAGGCGAAAAGCCCGATCATACATGTCGCCCAAAGTTTTCTGTACCAAATATTAAAGGGGTTGTCTCGCTACAAAGATTAGCTTTCAACATGTGAAGACGTTTTCCAAATATATTGCTTTGTTCATTTTTTGTTGTTGTTGAGGAGCTACAAGTGATTTTATCACCTTCTGAGGGCTTTCTGGTTTCTCTAATGACCGACCTGTTTGTTTGCTCTCCATCTGCTGTTTGTTCTGATAGCAGGGAGTGAGGTCATCACACAGGTCGAGGCACAGAACTGCCTGAGAGCTTGTGTGTTATCTTATCTTTAAGAGAAAAGACACTAATTACTACTGTTTACTTTAGCTCTGAAGCTTCTCTGGACCTGAATTGTTTATCTAAGCTAGACTAATTAGCAGAAGTCTGAAGACATGGAGCTCATATGCTAATTACACCAGCTTGACCAGTAAGTGACAGGATGCATGAATGAAAGAATGCTCCTGGCTCTATGAAACAGTGAGATGAGACAACCCCTTTAAGTTCTGTTTTTCTATTGTATCAAATACTTACCAAATGCAATAAAATACAAGTGAATTATTTGAAAATCATACAATGTGATTTTTTGGATTTTTATTCTAGATTCTCTCATAGTTGAAGTGTACCTATGATAAAATTTAGAGACTTCCCTAATGTGTTGTAGGTGGGTAAACTTGCAAAATCACCAGTGTATCAACTACTTATTTTCCCAACTATATATCCTTAGACTGCAGCTTGGATGTAGAGAACTGAAGTGCCCACGACTGTCTAACTCAGCCTTCGGACTCGTCTCCATAGCACTGGTTTCTGGTCGGATTTTCAGCCCTATAGACCTCAATAGAAAATCCGAGCTGTTGTCTACACAGCATAGATTTTCTATTGTGGGATTTCTAAACCGATCTTCCGGCAGATTCCCATACACTTCTATTTAGTGGCCTGGGCTAAATCAGATAACCAACCATTGTTTTGGCACAAACCCACGCCAAAAACCGCGGTACAGCAAAGCTAAAATACCATCAGATTTCCAATGGCATTTTAAACTGTGATGTGTAGACATAGCCTTCCACTTACGACATTGGTAGGAATTTGGGAATTTAAGGTAAAAAAAATCTACAATATAACAATTTGCTAATTATTATGTCTTTGCAGGTTCTCATCACCAGGAGTTCCAGTTAATCGGGCTTGTTATTTTAGGGGTCCTGGCAGGGATTTCTACAGAGGACCCCTGTACATGCATTGTCCTGGAGGAAGAGGCAGATTGGTCACTGCTGACATCTGATCTCTGCTGTGTCAACCTCAGCCTTTCTGTAAGCACCTTGGAGTGGAACCTCTTCACTCCCCTCCTCAACCTCAAAGTCCTGGATCTCTCTCACTCTGGAATTCTGGAAATCTCAGACTCAGAGGGGGGAAGAAACCAAACGCTCATTGAGATTTTATACATGAACAACAATCACCTGATGGAACTTCCTGATGGTTTCTTGAGCAATGCACCCAATGTAAGGGTTCTTCACCTTGAGTTCAATGAGTTGCATCACCTCCCTTCAAACTTCCTACAAGTGTCCAACCTCATCCAGGAGCTTTACCTGAGCTATAACAACCTGATCTCCTTCCCTGTGAGTCTTCTGAAACCTTCTCTCACTACATTTGGCTTCCTTAACAACTCCCTGGATTGCACATGTGCCCTCTATGATCAACTGGAGCCAAGGTTTCGCTCCAATGACACCAGGCTGCTGCTGGATGATATCATCTGTGCCTCTCCAAAAGACACCACTGGGCAGAAAGTCTTAGACATCCCAAGAAGTGCTGTCTGCCGGTCCCACAGTTTAACCATAGCCTTGATCTGCATCCCATTGGTGGTCCTGGTTCTGCTTGCGTGTTGGTACGTATGCTGCCGACGACAGAAAGGAACATATTCCAACACGAGGCGCGAATGCAGCCTGGTCACGGTGGATCGCAATGGGGCCGGAAATATGGGAGAATATCACCACTATGAATCCCGTCACAACTTCCAAAAAGACCGGAGGGATCAAGACATCCACCAGTTCAAAGACCCTATTCTTCTCAGACCATCTGCTGCTCTTCTGGGAAGCAACCGAGACCTCTATGAAGAGGTGGAGATCAAACTGGGTAACTCTGCAGATTCCCTGGTGGAAGGTGATGGACAAGGAAGTCGCGAGGGTGCAGGTCTGATGTTGGCCGTACCTGAGGAAGAAGAAGAAGAGGTGGAACTGAAACCAGATGAACCAGAAGCGGAGACTGTCAGCGTGACTGAGGTCATGAAGGACTCAAGTGACAGAGAGAAGCTTTACCTGAACCAGACTACAGACTATTACAGTCTGGTGCCAGAGATTGAGTTGGAAGACTCTGACCATTGTGAGTATGAGAATGTTGACCTCTCTTGAGTACCCTCCAGCGTCAAAAAAACAGGAGACTAAATATTGTGATGTAAGGACAAATGATTTCAGTGTCCAAAAAAACCTCCATAGTCAGAAAGTGCGGAATCTACACTGCATCCATTTATTAAAATACACTGACTAGAACTTAAAGTACCTTGCCCAGGGTTTAAAATACAATCACCAGAGCTTATAATTCACTGACCTGGGCTGAAAATACAGTGTATAGGACTTATATTGCACTGACCAGGTATGAAAATACACTCACCTGAGTTCATAATGCACTGATGATAGATTATCACTGAAATAAGAGTGCCCAAAACTAATAGTACACTGCTTAGAATACACTGACCAGGCCTGATAATACACTGACTAGAGTTTATAATACACTACCAGGCCTGATAATACACTGACTAGAGCTCATAATACACTGACCAGGCCTGATAATACACTGACTAGATCTCATAATACACTGACCAGGCCTGATAATACACTGACTAGAGCTCATAATACACTGACCAGGCCTGATAATACACTGACTAGCGCTTATAATACACTGTCCAGGCCTGATTATACACTGACTAGAGCTTATAATACACTGACCAGGCCTGATAATACACTGACTAGAGCTCATAATACACTGACGAGGCCTGATAATACACTGACTAGCGCTTATAATACACTAACAGGCCTGATAATACACTGACTAGAGCTTATAATACACTGACCAGGCCTGATAATACACTGACTAGAGCTTATAATACACTGACCAGGCCTGATAATACACTGACTAGAGCTTATAATACACTGTCCAGGCCTGATAATACACTGACTAGAGTTTGTAATACACTGACTAGAGTTACGGACCGTAGATTATGACCAGATCTGAAATTACAGTGCCCAAAACTAAAAACACACTTAACAGGGCTAATAGTACATTGACTATAGCTCATAATACACTGACCAGGGCAGATAATACACTGACTAGAATTTATAATACACTGACTAGAGCTTATAATAAACTGACTATAGCTCATAATTCAATGACCAGGGCAGATAATACACTGACTATAGCTCATAATACACTGACCAGGGCAGATAATACACTGACTATAGCTCATAATACACTGACTCTAGCTCATAATACAATGACCAGGGCAGATAATACACTGACTAGAGCTTGGAAATACACTGACTAGAGTTTATAATACACTGACCAGGGCTGGTAATGCACTGAATAGCGATTACAATACAATGAAGAGCTCTGATATAATAACTACTGACTGTATTATTAAATCCATGCACTATATGGCGGTCATTCACTGCTATAATTCCTAATAATGAGCTTCCTTTATCACCATCCATGACATAAATGTAAAATAAAGGCTCCATTCCTGCTGATACAGCACAGAAGATACAGCCTGGACTATAGCAAACTATGGAGACAAGGAGAGAGATTTGTGTTGCTGGTGTGTGTTTAGCTTACAGAGAACTATCTACCTGGGATACAACTATAACAAACTTTCAATTGTGAAAAGTATTAGGTCTGTTGGACTCTGGATGCAATCAAAAATGGTCCAATTCAATGACGAGAAGCACAGATCTTGGATATGGTAAGGAATTGAATCATAATGATTAAGCTTTATTTATTTGAGCGCTGGGTATGTTCTTATCATTCAGTCACTTGTAAGAGGCTGTAAAGATTGGGACATTCGGTGCCTGAGGGGCCCCTGGGACCTTGTGCCTTGCTTATTCCTGGCAGATTTGTTCCATAGTTTCTGTGTCTGTTCCACAAAACTGAACGAGATTTGTAAAACTCTATGCATAAATCTGCCTTGTGTGAACTTAAAGGGGTTGTCTCACTACATTGATTCATCTTTCCTTAGTCCTGTTTTCTTGGTTTCACTTTGAATTCAGGGGCATGTTTACTTGCTTCCACTAGGCTGCAGGAAAGGCATTTCTGTAGCTATAGCAACAAGTGCTGGCAGCCTATCAAGAGAGATCAAACAGGTCTGTAGCTATAGCGACCTGAGGAGCTGATGCAGCCCATACAAGAAGGATATCTAGGAATAGGTAGGACATTGTTAATGGACACATATTGCAAAGTGACTTGTTTTTGTAAGATCTTTAACATAAAAAGCAATCCTTGTAGTGAGACAACCCCTTTAAGCTAAACTGTGTGTGACAATCGGGGGCCCGCTACAGACCTTGCGGGCCAGTAGCTGCACCTCTGAGGTCATATGTAGGTGCATTTCTCAGTCATGAACATCTATAATGTGGAATGTAACTCTGGTGCCAGTCATTGTGAGATGACGTCTACTTTTCCTCCCAGGAAGTGACTTTTCCTGAATGTGATCATTTCCTGACACTAGAAGCTCTACCTTATACAACATTTCACAGGTCAAATTTTCACAAGAAGAATTTTCAATGTTCCCCATTATACTCCAGTCGCATCCAAAGCTTCTTACCAAAGTTTGCCAGTTGCTGCTGGAATGTGACCATGGTTTACCTGCAGTCATGAAGGGACAGGTCAGCCTTGACTATATAACTGCCACCCGACCCCACAATGCACTGCGTTCTGGCAGCAGAATTATGAGTGCAGCTCTGGAGGTGACTGGAGAATGCAACTAAAAATCAGTGTAATCGGGGTAATTTTTGCTCTACTCTATAGAAAGAAACCCCCTTTAATTAGACATTGTCCTAGTCAATTTCCAGTATGGCAGCAGTGAGCGTGGACATGACTATACACTCGTCCTTGGTCTCTGAGGTTGCATTCCGTTCATCACTGTATATGTACATGTGAATATGTTGCATTATCATCCATATATCTGGATGTTTGTATCCTGTATATAAGAAAATAAAACTATGTTTTTACAGAAAATCTCATGAATTGAAGCTCATCAATTAAATGGATGGACCCTTCCTCATAACCTCTGATTATAATAGACAGCCACCCAAAGGCACCAATTATGATGGACATCCCCCCCAGCGA
Organism: Phyllomedusa bahiana; assembly: GCA_025379985.1. Taxonomy (NCBI): domain Eukaryota; kingdom Metazoa; phylum Chordata; class Amphibia; order Anura; family Hylidae; genus Phyllomedusa; species Phyllomedusa bahiana. The sequence goes on along the minus strand of JAODAL010029500.1, from coordinate 34,978 downwards.
CTAATATTAACTGACCGCCCCCAATCAATGGTTAGAATGAATAGTCACCCCAATCACTAATTATAATTGAGAGCCCCAACTGCTGTTATTGACCAGCCTTCCAACCACTGATTATAATGGAGCGGGCGTCCCCACCCTAGTTGGCTGTCCATACAAAACCCTTGGCACACAATGATTCCCACATATAGTCCCTGGGAATCATTGTGTGCCTAGGGTTTTGTAGGGATGACCAACTAAGGTGGGGGTGCCCTTTTCAGGGCGGATCATCCGCTGTATAGGTATGTTCTGCGTAGGGAAACCATTTGGGGTCCTCATAGTGATTTGCTGTTACCTTTTTATATTGCCTTTCCAATTTTTCAATTCCTTGTGGCCTTGGAATAAAGCCCATCTTGGAAAGAACAAGTGACAGCTATCTGGCTAATTTGGGTAGCGTAAGTATAAAATGAGATGGTGGAGGTCTATAAAGTGGATATTTTGGAGTGATAATATAATATAACTAAGTATGGTGCATACTATACGGATCCACTAGATATGCTGTATTTTAGTGCATGTTGTAATTGTTTGTTTAGGGACATTAGTATTATTTGGTGAAGGAATATCCCAGTTATAAAAGGTTTAATGAAAAGTTAAATTTTAGCCGATGTTTTCTCAGTGATATTGTGTTTATAACAGGTTAAAATAGCAAAGATCTATTTCTCTCAGTGATATTTATAATGGAGAGGCCCCAAACAATAATTATAATGGACAGCACACAAATTAATTATTATATTTGACAGCCCCCAACCATAATTATAATTGACAAGTGCTGATTATAATGGATAGTCCCATAATTGTTGATTATTATGGACATTTCTCCTATAACCACTGATAATAACGGACAGCCCTCCAACTGCTGATTATAATGGATAGCCCTCCAACTGCTGATTATAATGGACAGTCCTCCTATAACCACTGATAATAATGGACAGCCCTCCAACTGCTGATTATAATGGATAGCCCTCCAACTGCTGATTATAATGGATAGCCCTCCAACTGCTGAGTATAATGGATAGCCCTCCAACTGCTGATTATAATGGACAGCCCTCCAACCGCTGATTTATAATGACAGTCCCCCTATAACCACTGATTATAATGGACAGCCCTCCAACTGCTGATTATAATGGACAGTCCTCCTATAACCACTGATAATAATGGACAGCCCTCAACTGCTGATTATAATGGACAGTCCCCCTATAACCACTTATTATAAAGGACAGCCTACAACCACTAATTATAATTGACAACCCCTGAATCAATGATTATAAAGGACAAACTCACAACCCGAGATTATAATTAACAGATCCCCAACTGCTAGTTATAATAGAATAGAATCGCTAATTATTATGGACAGCCACCCTATAACTACTGATTACAATGGACACCCCCCTCCAAGTAACACTAATTGTAATAGAAAGATGCTCATAACTGCGGATTATAATTAACAGCTATTTTTTTTTTAAAAAAAAAAAAACAGTAATGAAACCACTAATAAAAGTGGATAGACTTATCCATAACTGTTTATAATGGACACCCCCAACTGCTGATTATAATGGACAGTTCTCCCATAACTGCTTATTGTAATAGAGAGTGCCCCAAATTGCTGATTATAATGGATAGGTACCCTATATTTTCTGATGATAATGGACTCCCCCATAATGCTAAATGTGATACAGCGCCCCATTACTGCTGATTATAATGGACAGCCCCCACAATTGTCATTGTAATAGACAGAGTCCCATAACTGCTGATTATAATAAACCATCCCCTATAATCATTGATTTTAATATGCAGTAGTTTTGATGAAAGCACTAGGAAAAATGGATAGCCTCCCCCAATTACTGATTATAATGGACAGTCATGCGATAACTGCTTAAAGTAATAGACAGATTCCCCTATGACAGCTAATTATAGTGGATACCAACCACCGACCCACACACCATAGCAGCTCATTGCCATACATAATTTCTAAGTGCAAAGGGATTGGTCTTCAATGAATTTCTTGCATTCTATTCATGCACCAGGAAGCTCAGGATGAACAGAGCTATATTGATAATCACAGTATCAGCAGATCCTCCCCCACATAACTGATGAGAGTGATGGGTGGTGGGCTGTGTGCCCAGTACTAATAAGTTTCTTCCAGGCGGAAAAATCATTTTCATCTTTGGACAAAAACTAAAAGAGGAAATATTTTTACTGGGTGTCTCCTCCTGTGGACAAATGCCGGGGATAGTAACCAGAAATGTGTCCCTTCCCTTTCCTGTATATCCCACTCTGTCCGCACCGTTAATGTTCTAGGATGAAGAATGTTCAGGGGTTAATATCTGAATGTAATGTCACTTATTTCTCTTATAGGTTCTTTAAGGTATTACTGCTGTATAAGAAGGAGGCCTCGTCATTCAAGAGTCTGGAGAAACTGGGTGACAACCCCTATAACTGCTGCAGTGAGGTTTGTACTACTTGTCACCCAGCTCTCCTGACTCCTGAATGGTAAATCTGAGATGTTACCTGGTGAGACATCTTCCACATCTGTAATGTGCCCAGTTAGATCTGGCAGAGCTGGGCGACACTCATGTGATGTCCATACTGGGTTTCACCCAGCTTTCCTGGGAACAGAGAATCACTCAGCAGAATTTTTACACTTGACAGAAGAAGACAACATGAATCTGGTAAATGTCATGATCTGTAAGAGCGCAGACCCCTTTCCCTGGCATCTTAGGAAGCCTCTGTACTTGGGGGTCCTCTGGGAAGGACATGGCTGGGGGAGGCTGCAGGTGTTTGTGCATCTGTGGATACAGCACCAAATAGATCACATTTCATCCGAACTCCACTCAATGCCCGACATTCATGGCAAAGGGGCAGCACACAAGGCGTCCTTGTTCCCTGTGGCATTAACTCTAACAAAAAGTGCCAAGTGACGGCTCCTGAAGTCCAGTACAGGTGGCGCAATAATACCCAGAATCCTGCGCCTGACACCCTGGACACGGTACTTTAGGACACAAAACATCAGATATACTTTAAATCCTGTGTGATACTGTCTGCTGAGCTGTGTATCTAATCCCATCATATGTGGTAATGTCTGCTGAACTCCGGTATCTAATCCTATCCTGTGTGATACTGACTGCTGAGCTGTATCTAATCCTATCATGTGTGATACTGTCTGTTGAGCTGTGTATCTAATCCTATCCTGTGTGATACTGTCTGTTGAGCTGTATATCTAATCTTATCCTGTGTGATACTGTCTGCTGAGCTGTGTGTCTAATCCTATCCTGTGTGATACTGACTGCTGAGCTGTATCTAATCCTATCATGTGTGATACTGTCTGCTGAGCTGTTTTATCTAATCCTATCATTTGTGATACTGTATGGTTAGAGGTGTGTCTAATACTATGCTGTGTGAAACTGTCTGCTGAGCTGTATCTAATCCTATCATGTGTGATACTGTCTGTTGAGCTGTGTGTCTAATCCTATCCTGTGTGATACTGACTGCTGAGCTGTATCTAATCCTATCATGTGTGATACTGTCTGTTGAGCTGTGTGTCTAATCCTATCCTGTGTGATACTGTCTGCTGAGCTGTATCTAATCCTATCATGTATATAGAAAATGAAATGAAAATCCTATCATGTGTGATACTGTCTGTTTAGCTGTGTGTCTAATCCTATGCTGTGTGATACTGTCTGCTGAATTTAATCCTATAATTTGTGATACTGTTTGCTGAGCTGCTGTATCTAATCCTATCATGTGTGATACTGTCTGCTGAGCTGTTGTGTATCTAATACTATCATGTGTGATACTGTCTGCTGAGCTGTTGTATCTAATCCTATCATGTGTGATACTGTCTGCTGAGCTGTGTATCTAATCCTATCATACGTGATACAGCCCGCTGAGCTGTGTATCTAATCCTATCATATGTGATACCGCCCGCTGAGCTGTGTATCTAAGCCTATCATATGTGATACCTCCCGATGAGCTGTGTATCTAATCCTATCATATGTGAAACTGTCTGCTGTATCTAATCCTATCATGTGTGATACTGTGTGCACAGCTGTGTGCCTAAGTCTATTATGTGTGATACCATCAGCTGAGCCATTGTACACTCATTGACAAAAAACTTCATATGTGTAACTGTAATGATGATATGTGTAAGTGATTACAATATTAAAACAATAGGATAAGTGTTTTGGGGAACACCACCCAATTGAAAGAAGGCTCTGGTCACATGTTACCAGGTAAGATGTGGTTGGAAATGGAGGCATACAGGTTTCATATGGCAGCTGGAGGCACATTTGCCCACAGAATTTACCTGCATAAATGCATCCGTAAAAACTTGTTGCAATTATGCTTGTAATATACGCATCATGTGAATGACGGCACATATTTAACAGTGAAATCAATGAGAGATGATTAGAACATTGGAGCTTATTTTTGCCGTATTCCAGCACGTAAAATGCCATAGACTACTGTCCAAAAAATGTCATATGAACATACCCTTATAGGCTACCAAAGTTGCATCCCTGCTGGTCCTGAATAGTGTTGATCGAACTGTTCTAGAAAAGTTAAGTTCTAATAGAACTTCTCGAATTTTTAGAACTCGAACCGAACATTTTACTTTTCGTACGAGTAAAGTTCTAGTTCTACACAACATTTTCATTTTCAGTGGCTTTCTGCACTTTTGGCGGCCATCCAATCGCCTTTCTGCACTTTTGGCAGCCATCCAATCACCTTTCTGCACTTTTGGCAGCCATCCAATCAGTGCAGAGCACAGAGAAGTGTGAAAACCGTAATCGCTGAGGTGTAGGGCTGTTATTGGCTGCTAAAATCACATGACCATGTTATATATATTTCACTGTATTTCTTGTGAACGCCATTTTCAGCTCACTCTCTGTACTATACAGACTGATCTTAGTTAGTTAGATAGCATTTTCTCCATAGACAGCAATAGTTAGGGAGTTTGATATTGCTGGCTGCATCTTTCCCACACCCAGAAGCTGTTATTTGATGACATTTGCAGGCTCACATAACGCTTAACTCTCATATACATGGATATATATTATACAGAGTGCTTGGATTTGATAAAACATACTGGGGCTTTTGGGCCCCATCAGGATGTAGGGCCCTGTAGCAGCTGCTGCCACTGCACCTCCTATAGCTACGCCCCTGCTCGCAAGCTGTCCTCATCTTTTCAGTTAGCCATTGAAAGGAATGAAGTATTTTAGCCTCTCAATTTTTTTCTGTCACTCTTAGAGCCAAATTTTCTTCACTGTTCCACGTATCCAGTTTACTGTTATGGATGGTAATTCCAGCTTCTCCTCACCTGTATAGGTATAATATAAATTATAATAATAAATTGACCAGAACATTTCTCCCATAGACTTTAATAGGGTTCGAAGTTCGAATAGAACTTCGAACCAAACTCACAATATTTCGAGGTTCTACTCGAACTAGAACTTTTTACACTCAAGGCTAGTCCTGAATCCCTGCTGGTCCTGTAAGTGCTCAGTTGTTGATAAATCTGGTGACCAGGCCAAGGAATTGGGCGAGCATTGCCCTGCTAAAGAATGCCAGTTGGAAGCTCTGCCGTGAGACAGGACACATGTGGTTGCAGGATGTCCGGTACAAATTGCTGTAAGTGTCCCTCGTATCACTACTAAGAGTGACCGACAGTTATATGAGAAGGTTCCTCACATCATCCCACCAGCAGTTGTGGCAGTGTGTCGCTCCACAGCAGAGGCAGGATTAAAGCGCTCACCATCAGGCCTCCATACTGGAACCTGAACATCGTCACATCAAGAACAGAATCTGGGTTCGTCACTAAAGAGGATTCAGTTCTAGTCCGTAGCAGTCCAGGTATCTCGTTCACAAGACACCGCTGCAGACAAAGTGCCTGGCTGTCAATGGCAGGACATGGAATGGCTGCTGTGACACCAAATTTCCTTCTGCTAAACAAGTGGCAAGTGTCTGGGCAGAGACAGGTGAGTAATGAAAGTGCCACCTGTGTCTGGATGGTGGCAGGAAACTGGGAGCTGCCCGCGCTCTTCAGATCACACAATCCTCTTGACTGAGCGGGCTTGCCTTTATGTAACCACACACACTCTCAACACTTCCACAGAGGGGTCAGCACTGCAGCCACAACCTCCTCTGCCTATTGCTCTGCTTACCAGATGTACCTGACCAAGGCTACACCAAGTTAAAACGTCACAATACTGTGTTAAACAGCTGGAAATTGACCTACTACTTTCTCCATTCTATGTAACATTGAGAATTGAGAGTTGCTTGATCTTGGAACCATATCTACTTGTACTATAAATAGTCAGCAATCCTGCAGTCAGGGTGTGCCATGGATTTTCTGTGTAATAAAAGTGGATGAATTCCTTTTCCAGAGCATCCTTATCAAATTTCTATAGGTGTGCAGAACCTTCCTTTGTCTACTACATTCATGTAACTATTTGGCCCAAAACCTCTTAACAGTTAAAGGGGTTGTGTCATCTCAAAGTTTCATAGGATGCATGAATGAAATAATGCTGCTTTGCTCTGTCTCTTCCTGGTCAAGCTTTCTGTAATTAGCATATGAGCTCAGTGTATTCAGACTTCTCGGTTTATCAGTCTAGATGAGCTAAATTACCTTCTCTGAGGTCCAGAGAAGCTGCTGAGCTAATGTAAACAGTAGAGTAATTAGTCTTTTGTCTGAAAGATCAGATAACACACAAGCTCTCACACTGCCTTGACCTGTGTGATGACATCACTTCCTGCTATCAGATAGAACAAACAGCAGGGGAGAAGGAGTACACAGGTCGGTCACTAGAGAAATCAGAAAGCCCTCAGAAGGTGATAAAATCACTTGTAGTTCCTTAGCACAAAAAGATGAACAACGCAATATATTTGGAAAAAGTCTTCATTTAGCGTTCCCTACATTTTGAAAGCTATTCTTTGTAGTGAGACAACCTCTTTAATGAATGGTGTGATTGATATGATATAGTAGAACTGACTACAATTAAGAACCATTGTTGTTTGAAAGGCTCCTATCCAAGGACTGGTGAGCTGGCTATTAATGTATTGTATCTAATTGAAATAACCATCCTGCTTCTCTCGGTCCGATGATGCATCTCCTCTAAAAGTTTGTGAACTGGAAAAATGTTTTAGGCTATGTCTCCAAAACGATCGTTCAGGCAGCCCATAGACTTTAATAGAAAAAAAATGATCTGTAGTCTATACAGGTCATTTTTTCTCTGCTCGTTTTCTGGCGCAGGCGTATTATACAATATGTTGTATAATATGCCGGCGTTTTGAGTTTTGCCATCGGTTTCCAAAACAATCAAGTGCATGGGGCGACGGCAAAAAAACAAGAACCGACCGCGATTTTGGCATAAACCGTGACCAAAACGACGGTCGTGCACCGGACAAAAAACAGTCGACTTTCGGATGGTTTTTGTCTGATGCCGTGAAGACTTTGCCTAAGAGTGCTTTGAAGGGCATGTTTTAACAGACAATGATCTCCACCAAGAGGTAAAAACCCCAAAAAGACCTTGAAGGGTTTTCCCAGGGCATGGGGGAAGCATTTGCTTCCTGTGCAAGACCCAGGGCCCTAACCGACCTAATGTAATTTTACATATCCGCCATATGTAGACAAACGGTTGCTTTCACACGGAGCGTTTTTGGTGCTTTTTTGCCATGTTTGGTTTTTTCCAGAAAAAAAAAAAACGCGTCGCAAATGAGCCAAAAACGCTCCTGGTGAAAGCACCCTAACTGCATGTTGGGTTGTGCAGCCATCCAAGATTTCTATCTGGGGTGTTTTATTTTATTGTCAGTTAATGTATGTAGGGCTCTTTTTACCCAGTGTTGTACATTGTTGATACAAGGTATATGTAGGGTACGCTTCCTGATGTTAACCTTCAACATAATGTTATGACGATCCTGTCAGGGGGCTGGCGGGTGCCTTTGCCCCCGGGCCGCCCCCCGGGCCGCAGGGGGGGGGCGGCGGGCCCCGCGGCTACCCACGCCACCCCCCCTCCCACCCCAGGCCCGGCGCCAGCCACTTACCTCCCGCCCCGGTGTAGGGCCCCCCTGCCGCCCCGGGCCCGCCGGATGTACCCGCTCCCTGGGGCGCGCGAGGCTGGTCGGATTTAAAGGGCCAGTACCCCGGTAATTTGGGTAATTGCCGGCGGGTCCTTTTAAGGTTACACCCCCGCACTCTCGCCAGTTTGTTGGGTGGTTACCTTTTTCTGAGTGTTGGAAAGTCCTGTCTGATTTACCGTGTACCATCCATTCCGCTACTTTCCTGACCTTGCCTGTTTGCCCCTGCACTGACCGTTGCCCGTCTCTGACCACAAACCTCTCCGCCCCCCCGACCTCTGCCTGTCCCGACTACGCCTTTTGATTGATTCTGTCCTCGCGCCCCGGGGCCCATGAAGCAAGCAGTCAGGGGTAGGACCGGTACCCTACGCCGCAGCAAGTCCAACCCGTTTTGCCGGGGCGGTGAAAAAACCGGGGGGCTACTTAGACCCCGCTCCGGCGGGCTTAACTATCATCATTGCGGTGGCCCCAGGAAACCCCGAACCCTTCAGTAAAAACTGGCCTGGTTTCCCGCCAGGGTACCCTTGGCCCCGAACCCCGGGACTTACGAGGGCCCGTCGCACAGCGGGCCCACGTATTGACGAGCCGCGGCCATGATGCAAACCTTGCGGCCCGTTACCTTGCCTGCTGCTGCTCCCGCCACGCCAGCACCGCTTGCTCCTGCAGCCGTGCTTATGTCCAGTCCCCGGGACCTTCTCTGCATCTGCCGCTTCCTCCCTTTATGATGGAACCCAAGAAATGTCGTGGCTTATCAGTCAATGCTAAACCCACTTGAGATGTTGGGGCATAAATTTCCCTCCCGGGGGGGAAAAGGTGGCCTTCTAATTGTCCAAAGGGGGCAAGCTCGGGCTGGGCCACTCCGCTATGGGAAAGGAGATCCGCTGAAAGCAAAATCTTAAAAGCTTTCCTTCGGGGGTTTTCGCACCGTCTTCGAGGAACCTGGCCGCACTCCTCCTTGCGCAGCTCTGCCCCGTTCTGTCGGGGCGATCATGGGGGTCATATCTGTGAGTTCTGCCCCCTACCCTCTGAACTTGAGGGAACATGGGGCCCGCTGGGGAAACCCTTCTTGAAGTCTCTCTGGGAAATTTAAAGGATGAGCTCGTGGTCGGGTCTCCACCCTCTCTGGATGAACTGTTGGGTTTGGGCCCCCAAAACGACATACGTTCGGAGGGACAAAGTTTCGCCCCCAAGGGGAAGTCCCCAACCACCCCGGTTACCTCATCTGGTCTTTTTTTAACTCCTCCACTTTTCCGCCAAGGGTTTCCCTGAGGACAAACCCCTGCAGGTCAGAGAGCCCACCTGACCGGGAAAAAAACGTTTGGAGCGTGTCAAAAGCAGCTATGTTTCTACTGGGGGGTTTGGCCACTTCATTGGCGACGTCCGGTCTCGGGAAACCCCCCCACCTAGGGCTTTAGGAGAGGCACCCCTAGGTGTCATGCGGCCCCCCCCCTCTGCCATTCCCGTACTCTGGGGAAAAAAAAAAAAAAAAAATTCGCCGGGAAGCCCCTTCAAGCCACCGCCTTCCTTGATTGGGGGTCTGCAGGAAATTTTATCACCCAATTGGTTCAAAGTTTGTGTCCCGGACCCCTCTGAGAACCCTATTTGTTTCCTCTGTCAGTGGGGAATGTCTCAAGGATGAATTGGGTTCTGCACTGGCCTTCACCTTGCAAATAGGCGCTCTACAAAAAAAGAGATTTTGAAGCTATCATTCTGCCTCGCCCCTCTTCTGATATCCTCCTGGGCCTTCCGTGGTTGCAAGGCATGCCCCGATTTGGGACGGAACATGGCGACATTGTCCTTTGGGGGCCCGCGTGCCACTTGCGATGCCTCTCTGCACTCCGTCCTGCTCCAGTGCTGCCTCTAAAACCCACAAAGTCTTGCCGGTCTGCCCACCCCTTTAAACCAGGTTTTTCCCAACGTTTTTCCGAAAGACAGGCCAAAACTCTTCCTCCGCACCGGCCTTCGACTGTTTTTGCCCGCAACCCGGTATTCCCCTCCCCGGGCGAGTCTACCCTCTTTCTGTCCAAAAAACCAAGGGAAATTTTGGAGTATACAGGGGAATCTCCGTAAAGGCTTTATCGTAAGCCCCCTTCACAGGGGAGTCTGGTTTCTTTTTTGTCGAAAAAAAGGGATGGAAATCCCCGGGGCCCTGTATCGATTACCGTGGACTTAATAAAAATCCCCAAAAAGAATCGATCCCCTCCTTTCTGGGAAAAGTTTGATCCCCTCGGGGCGCAAATTTTTTTTCTAAGTTGGTTTTACGCGGAGCAACAACTTGATCGAATCCGGGAAGGCACGAATGGAAGACGGTTTTTAAACCGTGACGGCCATTTGAATATTCTCATGCCATTGGTTCGCAACGCTCCGGGCGGTTTCCAGAACTTCGTCAATGAGATTTCCGCGACCTTCTCTACGTCTGCATCATTGCTATTTGGACACTTTTTAAAATTTCTCCCCCGGATCTTGAGACCACCGCCACCACGTCCCCCAGGTCTCAACGCCTCCGACCCCCCACTTTATCCCAAACTAGAGAAAATGCCTTTTTGAACGCCCCTCCTCCCTTCTTAGGGTACACGTTTTGGAAAAAGGTCCCCGATGGACCCCCCCAAGTTTTCCGTTCTGCAGTGGCCACGACCGGGGGGCCCCGGTATCCAGGTTCTTGGGGTTCACAAAACTATTATAGGCATTCTTTCCGCACTCTCCATGTGGTGGCCCCGGGAGCCCTCACCAAGAAAAAATGTAACCCCAAATCCTGGCCTCCGAAAACCGGGAAACCTTAATTGTTTAAAGCACTTTTGCTTCGTCTCTGGTTCTGTCTCCCCGGACCCCCCACGTCCCTTTGTCCCAAAGTGGACGCTTCCTCAGTGGGCCCCGGCGCTGCCTTTTTCAAAAGTCCTCCCTGGGAGATTGGTATTGTGGCTTCTTTTCCAAGACCCTTTTAAACCTGTCGAAAAATAAACACAAAATTGGTGAGTGAACTTTGGCCATAAAATTAGCCCCAAAGAATGGGACCCTGCTGGAGGGGGCTCGTCATCCTGTTAGATCTTCATGATCACAAAAAAACTAGTATCTTCAATCGCTCCGATTGAATCCTCGGAAGCCGGTGGTCGCTCTTCTTGCCCGCTTTAACTTCCTCCTTTTATTTCGGCCTGCCGAAAAGAACGTCAGACGGACGCCTCTCTAGTCTTGAAAAGTGGGCCTTGAGCCGCCTCTGCACACTTTCCCTCCCAACGGTCCTCCGGGGGTCCCGTTTATCTCCAAAATTTACCCCCCGGGGAAGACCTGCCCTGCGGCCTCAATCCTTAAATGGGACATTTCCCTCGCACGCGGGCCATCCTAGGGTCCACAATCCCTTTACGACTGATCTCTCGCTCTTTGGTGGCCCACTCCGCTAGGGGTGTTTGAACTTTGTTCTGGCCTGTACCTCCTGAGCCCCAACAAATCCCTCGTCTCAGACCCGCGGACTCTCCAGCCTCTCCCGGGGCAAGAAAAACCTGGGGCCCCATATTGCATGGATTTTTTTACTGACCTTCCGCCTCCTCGGAAAAACGGTCTCGGGTGGTAACGGATAGATTTTAAAGATGGCCCCAATTTGTTCCCCCGTCCGGGTTTTTCCCCCTGTCCCCCCGCTTGCCCAAACACTTCTTCCCCCACATTTTTCGGCACACGGGCTCCCCTTGCATATTGGGTTTTTGATAGGGGGGTCCAGTTTTTGTCTAAATTCTGGTGGGGTCTGTGGCCCCCGTTGCGGGTTTAGCTGGCTTCCGTCTGATATCACCCCCAAACCAAAGGGGAGGAGAGAGGGGCAACCAAATTTTAGGTACCATTTCGTCATTTTGTGTGCGCCCGTCAGGGTAACTGGTCTGATCTCCCCCCTGGGCCCAATTTTTTCCCATAATCCCTTTGACTCGAGTCTGTGGAGCCTCCCCCTTTTTTGTTGTTTTTTGGGCACATCCCTTCCGCCTCTCCTCTGGCTTTTCGTTCCGTCCCCCGCCGTTGTGCCAAGTACAGGACATCAAGGGACTTTTGCAATCACACGTCAGGCCCTTCTACAGGGGTCCCCTCGCACCAGGCCCGGTGACATACCCCGGGGAAACCTCCCCTATTTTAGCCGGGTGACAGGTTTGGTTATCAAAAAAACGTACATTTGCTTCAAGGTCCCCGTTATAAGTTAGGCCCAACTATTTGGGTCCTTTTGTGGTGCTTCGGCAGCTAAACCCCGGTCACAACTCCCCCTTGCCCCCCACTCTGCGTATCCCCAACGCTTTTCATTTGTCTCTCCTCAAACCTGTGGTTGAATCGTTCTCCCGTGGATCTGTCTCGCCTTTCCCGTGGGCCAAACCCGATAACATCTTTGAGGGCAAGTTTGGGGAATGGTGGAGAAGCAGTAGGGGGGGAAACGGGTTTTTCTTAAGATTGGAAGGGATTTTGGGGGCCCAGGAGCGTTCGTGGGAACCCCGGGGCCCAAACTGTCGCCTGACCTCCTCTTAAGTTCCAAAAAAAAAGGGGGAGCCTTTTGGGGGGGGGGGGGTACTGTCATGGGGGGGGGGTGGGGGCCTTGCGCCCCCCGGCCCCCCCCTCCCCCGGGGGTCCCGGGGCGGGCGCGTGGCTACCCCCGACCCTCCCCCTGACACCCCAGGCCCGGTGCCAAACCCTTTTCCCGTCCCCGCCCCGGTGACACTGCCCTCCGTCCCCGGGCCCCGCGCGATCCCCCTCCCTAGGGGGCGCACGGACGGTGGCCGGTTTAAAGGGCCCCTACGCGGTAATTGGGTCAAATGCGGCTGCTGGTTAAAATTTAAGGATACGCCCCCACCTCTCTGCCAGTTTGTTGGTGTGCGTTAGCCTAGTTCTGGTTTGGAAAGTCCGTTGATTTACCGTGTACCCGTCCGTTCTGCTACATTTCCTGACCTTTCCCGTTTGCCGCCTGCCCTGCCCTCTGCCCGTCTCTGACCATGAAACCCCTGCCGCCTGCCCGACCTTTGCCCTTTCCCCCCTAGTCTTTGGGTTCCGATTTGTACCTCTTAGTATCCCGGCCCCCATTGCAAGAAGTCACGTCAGGGGGACACCTGTAGCCCCAGCCGCAGCAAATCCAACCCCCTTTGCAGCGGGCTCTGGGGAAAAAGGGGGGGGACTAACGAGTCAAGGTAAGTAGTTTTTTTTTCCAGTATTTGTAGTACTAAAATTGGCCTCCATTAAACAGTGGCTGTTTTATTAATACATTTACCGTATTACGTTCTGTATAGCAGATACAGTAGACAGGCAGTACTGAGACAGTGTGAAAAGGACCTAAGCCTATCAGATATGATACTTTCTGCTGACCTACTATATCTAAGGGCATGTCTACATGGCAGGGTTTTTAAGCTGGGGTTTTTACATGGATTTCGGGGTTTGAAAACGGTCAAAACAGATTTAAAAACCTTCCCCCCAAAACCTCAATAGGGAAAAAAAAGTGTAGTTACACACTTTGGGCTTTTAGGGTGGGTTTTTAAAATCGCCCTTTTTGTTCGATAATCCACCATATTTCACCAGGAAAATGGTGGAAAATTTCCTATTGAAGTCAATTGGGGAGGCTTAAAAAACTGACCAGAAAACTATTTGTGCAGTTTTTGGATGTGGTTTTTCAGCCTGTGTGTATCTATCAGATATACACACTCTATAGGTTAGGGTTAGTGGGATCTCCAGAAATATATACCGTGTTTCCCCGAAAATAAGACACCCCTGAAAGTAAGACATAGCAGAGATTTTGTTGAATTCCCTAATATAAGGCACCCCCCAAAAATAAGATCTAGCGGAAATCATTGCTGCAGCTCCCCATACACAGGGTCGTCCCTAAGGGTGGGCAGAGAGAATGGGGGGTCAGGTGTTCCCAAGCCCCGCTCACCCCAAGAAACGGCCCTGGGACATATTGTTGTAGCACCTGAGTGTTGAAGGACCAGTGCAGGGAGGTCATGTGTCTGTGATGTCACCACAGGTCCCGAATATCCCAGGACAGGAGACAGAAAGTAAATTTAAGTAATAGAGTGATGAGGGGGGGAAAACAGAGCTATGTTACTAACACACACACACACACACACACACACATCTACAGGATGGCTGATGGGGCATGCTGGGACTTCTAGTTCTACAAGTCCCAGCATGTCACATTTGCCATCCTTTGAGATAAGTCACTGCAGCTGCCATAAAAAGTCCTTTACACATATATATCCTATGGTTTGTGACTCTAAACTTTCATATATATATATATATATAATATATACACACACACACACACACATTAGTATAACATGCTATAATTTATTTGTGGAAAAATAAGGTACCCCCTAAAAATAAGACATAGTGCATCATTAGGAGCAAAAATTTATATAAGACGCCGTCTTATTTTCGGGGTAACAGGGTATAACAGAATCTATAAAAATATCTATAGAAATATATCTATAGAAATATCTATCTATAAAGCTAACTATATAGAGCTGACTATGTAGAGCTAACTAAAACATTGAAACACTAAATATGAATACCATGCCAAAAAACGAGTAAAAATCCTCAGGTTTTATTATTCAAATACTGATTCAGAATCCTACAATATTTTGTACTTAGTCATCTGGACCCAGCCCAAGCCTATCAGAGGACAGCATGCCTTTCGAGCGCCATGTATCTAATCCTATAATGTGTGATACTTCCTGCTGACCCACTGTATCTAAGCCTAACGTGTGATACCGTCTGCTGAGCCACTGAATCTGAGCCCATCATGTGAGGTACTGTCTGCTATCTTTTTGTATCTAAGGCTATGTCTGCACAGCACAGAAATACCGTCGGATTTTCGGCAGTTTCAGTATTTTGAAGCCACCAAGAATCCCACGGTACACTGTGCTACATAGACAGTAAAGAAAAACACATGCTGTAGTCCATACAGCATGTATTCTTAACCACCACGTGAAAAATCCAGTGGAATATGCAACAGGCCCACAGCAAAAACAAAAACCGACCAGGTTTTTGCTACAATTCAGCAGCAAAAACTGTGGTCCTGCAAAGGACAAAGTGCCGTTAGCTTTCCGACTTATTTTGTCCTATGCTGTGTGCACTTAGCCTAACACTATTATGTGTGACTGTGTCTGCAGAGTTTTTGTATCTAACCCAGTCATGTGGGATACAGTCTGCTGAGTTGTATTTAAGTTTATTGTGTGTGTCTCAGTCTTCTAAGCTTCTGTATCTAAGCTGATCATGTGGCCGACAGTGGTTGTACTTAAAGGAGTTGTCTCACTACATTGATTCATCTTACCTCTGTCCTATTTTCTTGGTTTCATTTTGAATACAGGGCCGTGTTTACTGGCTTCTACTAGACTGCAGTAGAAGCCAGGTCTGTAGCTATAGCAACCAGTGCTGGCAGCCTTTCATGAGAGATTGAACAGGTCTGTAGCTATAGCGACCTGAGGAGCTGATGCAGCCCATACAAGAGGGGATATCTCAGAATAGGTAGGACACTGTTAATGGACACATATTGCAAAGTGATTTGTTTTTGCAAGATCTTTAACATAAAACGCAATCCTTGAAGTGAGACAACCCCTTTAAGCCTATAATATGTGATACTGTCGACTGACCAACTATCTAAACTTAACCTGCCATGTGTGATACTGTCTGCTAAGTTGATGTGTCTAGTCCTATCATGTATGATGTTGTTATGATGTATCTCAGCCAGGCATGTGTGATATAGTATGAGGTCTAAGCTTTGCTTGTGCTTGGGGCCGATGACCTTTTCTATGACCTCTGGTGCTGACGTAGTGGATAATGCTGCCACCTCATGGTGGATGTGATACCTGCCGTCTCAGCAGATTCTTCTTACATAAATGAAAACAATTCAAAATAGTTCAAATATCAAAATGTATTTAAAAAATATCAATGTATAAACAATTATTGACATAAATAGATTTTTCACGAGAAACATTGGATGACGCAGAATTTATGTCTGAAGAACTAACTTGTCTTTCAAATTAACCAGCGTCACAAAGTCTGTTTCGATTATTGGATTAAGTTCATCAATTAAGTTTTACCGTACACTACAGGGAAGCACTGCCACCCCAAAGAGCACAACTAAGGCTGGATCCACACAGCAGCGGATAAAAACTGTCGGAAAGTCGACTGGTTTTTGTCTGATGCACGACCGTGGTTTTCGTCACTGTATTTGCAAAAACCACAGTGGGTTCTCGTTTTTTTGCCATCGGCCCATGCAATTGATTGTATGGGAAACCAATAACAAACCTCAAAATGCCAGTGGATTATACAACCAGTTCCTAAATCCGCTGGTGCCAGAAAACGAGCTTTGAAAAAAAACAAAACTTTTCTCTATTAAAGTCTATGGGCAGGATAAACGGTCGGATTTTCAATGGTTTCAACACTAAGGGCCACATGTATGAAAACTGTCTAGGTCTAAGACTTTCTTTGTTGCCTATAGCAACCAATCAGAGCGCCCCTCTCATTTGTCCATAGCACTATATGAAATGAAAGGAGCTCTCTGATTGGTTGCTATGGGCAATAAAAAAGAAAGTCTTAGACCTAGACAGTTTTCATACATGTGGCCCTAAAACTGCTGAAAATCCAACCAAATCTTCGTGTGTAGACATAGCCCAAGAATTTGATCACACGAGATGCCCTGCAAGAATTTTGGTCTAGGGGATGGATACCCCCCCGGGGATCTCTGCTGCAGACCTTCATTTTATAGCAGCGGATATTGCTACCGCTGGATTGGGTTATTAACCCGATCCATGGGGCCAGTCCAGTGCTGTGGAATCCAACGTGATTCTGTATAGAGGTTGTGATGTGTCACTCACATTTTTCCCATATCACTGATGATTATGTAAAATCCAACCAAATTTGGTGTGAAAATTAGCCCAAGAATTTAACACGAGATGCTGTAAAAAATTGGTTTAAGGAGATACCCCTGGATCTCTGCTGCAGAACTTCATTTTATAGCAGCGGATATTGCTACCGCTGTAGATGTTAATTACCCCCGATTCCAATGGGGCCAGTCCAGTGCTGGGGAAAATCCAAAAGTGTTCTGTTAGAGGTTGTGATGTGCATCCTTTTTTTCCCATATCACTGATTGATTATAAATCTGTAGTGCGAAAAAATCATCGGTGTCACAGTTTATTGTGTGAACACCTGTTCCTATTGAGAACAATTGGATGAAGATATCAAGTAGCTTTTTATGCAGATTCCGACACAATCTGCATGGAAAAAAAAACTTAGGGCTACATGCATGAAAACTGTCTAGGTCTAAGACTTTCTTTGTTGCCCATAGCAACCAATCAGAGCCCATAGCAACCAATCAGAGAGCCCCTTTCTTTTTTCACAGCACTATATGAAATGAAAGGGGCGCTCTGAATGGTTGCTATGAGCTCTGATTGGTTGCTATGGGCAACAAAGAAAGTCTTAGATCTAGACAGTTTTCATACATGAGGCCCTTAGGCTATATTCACACGGCTTAATTGCGGGACGTATTTTGCCCGCAATTACGCCGTGTGTATGGGGGCGGGAGCGGGGCAGGGCGTGGGGGGGGGGCAGCCCCCTGGTCCCATAGACATTCATTACTAGCAGTGCGTATACGCCGTGAATAATTGACATGTCACTTCTCTCCCCGCTCGCCGTATTGTGCGAACGGGGAGAGGAGACGTAATCCATAGTTCTCTATGAGAACTGTGGATTACCGTAATGACTGGGACGTATCTCGCCCTGTATTTCGCGCAGTGCGGTGTGAAACACGGGGCGAGATACGTCCCAAAATAAGCTGTGTGAACATAGCCTTAATGTGAACATACGTCTATATGCACCACAGTGCACTGCATCTATTAAGCCAACTAATGGGTCAGTGCTCTGTATTGTTGGGTTATATTGCTCTGATATCAGTCATATATGATACAAATGTCCTTGGGGATTTTATTAGTGATGAATTTTGCCCTGTACATTCACACAAGGAGGATCTGCTGTGGATTTTATTACAAATTTATATGCAGATTTATTACAGGTTTTACTTCAATTTTTTCAACAAGAGAAGGGAATATTTGTGTTAAAATCTGGACATAGACATTTGCTGTAGGTTTTGCCCACTATCATTAAAGTCAATGTAGAAGACTTTATAGTTTAATCGATTTTGATGCAGTTTTTTTTGCGGATTAGTTGCTGTGTTTTCATCGATTTATCTATAGGATCTATAGTTAAATCGATGATAAAACTGCAACTAATCAGCAAAAAAATCTGCATCAAAATAACTTTATAAGGGCATGAACAAACCCTTATAATTGGAGCAGCTAATATCAGTCACATATGATAGAAATGTCACTAGAGATTAGATCAGTGCTGGAGCTTATAATTGGGAGCAGTATATCAGTCACATATGATAGAAATGTCACTAGAGATTAGATCAGTGCGGGGAGCATTAAAAGAGGGCGCTGATATCAGTCACATATGATGGAAATGTCTCGGAGGTTGATCAGTGCTGGGCTTTAAAAGAGGAGCGGCTATATCAGTAAATATATGAATGTTCGGGAGGTTATATCAGTGCTGGGGTTTATAAGAGGAGGGCTGATATCAGTACATTAATATAAATGTTGGAGGTTATATCAGGCTGGGCGTTATAAGGGAGGGTTGATTCAGTCACATTGATGAAATGTCTCTGGAGGTTATATCAGTTTTTGGGGGTTATAAAAAGGAGCGGTTGATATCAGTCACATAGATGGAAATGTTCTAAGGTTTAAAACATTGGCCCCGTTTTAAAAAAAACCCTTTTTTACAGTCCAAAAAAATTCCAATTTAAAAGAAAATGGCCCGTATAAAAATTTAAAAATTTTAATTTTTATAAGAAAAAAAATTCCTATGGGGGCTTTTGGGTGTATCATTAAAAACCATAATGGTTGTGAAATAAAGCAATAAAAAGGGGGGACCACCCCCCGGGTCTTTTCATGTGTTCCTTCAAATCCAAAACCTTTCAATGGTTGTGTGGGGGGCGCTTTCCCCCCAAGTCCGACAAATGGGGAAGGGGAAATGAACTGAAACGTCGAAGTGGGTGCTTTTCGGGGGAAAGCCTACCCTTTCCCCATGGGCGGGGAAAAGGGGGTTTATGTTTTTTTAACTTGAAAATTAAAAAGTTTTAAATTTTTTTTAAAGGGTCCGTTGTTTTTAAAGTTGTGCTGTGGGGCTTGGAGAACCCCGGTTCCCCTTAAGAACCCCTCAGCGTGTACTTGTTTTACTGGTCAAACTAGTTTGTATAGAGAATGTCTCAAGGTTCTCTTGCTGAAGATATGTGATATAAAGCAGTGAGTAGAGAGGGAAGTTTTTATCTCTTCCTGTCGCTGATCAATTTGATAACCACTACGGTCGGCCTCTTAGGTGAGGGTCGGCCGGCCTCTTAGGTGAGGGTCTTTAGCACTCAGCTTGGTCGGCCTCTATGTTCTCTTCAGAAGGTTCATCTACAGTGATAAGAACATTGGCGGTTCTTGGCTGCTCCATCTTTTTCTGTCTTTCAGAGGCCTCCAGACGTCGGGGAAATCTAGAGACAACTTTGGGGGTTGGTGGCTCGCTCGGGGGATTTTCCCCTTTCTTTTTCAGTATTTTCCCTCCAATCAAAGCCCATCAGGATCCGTCGTGTCCCGGGTATTGATGTTGGGAGGGGGGGTTTCCCGTTCCTAAAGGAGCAAGTTGGCCCCCTCACCCCAAGGCCTTGGGGTTTCTATACCCAATGCAGGGGAGGCGGCAGAAGAAAGGAAGCGACTGAGCATTGGGGTGTGGGGGGGGGGGCGGGGGAGATTGTATGGGGGTGGCGCCACCCCCTGCGATTTGTTCTGAGTACGCAATTTGAATAAGGACACATTGGTTCCCAACAGGTGTCAAACTTGGGTCTAAAAAAGTTTATCTGCGGTCGGGCCCCTTTAGCCTGCAGGCTCAGACCATACGCGAAAAAGCTCAAATTGGTCTGCAGGCTGTCGTCCAGGGGAAGCCTTTTTTCAAAAGATGTAAAACCAAAAAGCCCACACGATACATTGTAGCAAACTTTAAGGGTATGTTCACACGGCATGTTTTACTCTGTGTAACATACACTTTTTGATACATGTTTGGATCCGTCTGTCGGACCCCAAAAAAAAAAAAAAAAACCCAAACATGTATCGAATAAATACATTTGTGATTTTCACGAGGGGACCCCCAAATGTGTGTCAAATGCATCTTTCGGATCCCGTCTTTCGGACCGTTCCAAGAATTACATGAAAATTTTTTGGTCCGAAGACGCAGCGGGCCCCTTTAAAATTAAATATAGGGTGCGACCCTCTGATCCACCCACCCAAAAACCGCCCCCTGGTGTGATATTTTGGGTTTTGTTTTTGACCAATTGCTGCAGCGTTTTTGGATACTTTTTTTTGGATCCAAAACGGACCCAAAATTGATAAAAAACCCCGTGTGCGCCCTTCGAATTATTAGGTCAGGATGTAAATAGCAAGAATATTTAAATTTACTTATTACAAGCAGAGATCTTGAAAATGGTAAGGAATTGAAATGCCAAGTATAATATATGATTTTGCTTTAATTTTAAATAAATGTAGAAAGAAAGTGATGGTTTTCTCTGATGACAAATAGTCTACTCTTCCTTACCGCATGTCGAAGGTGGAGCCCATGAAGGAAGGTTTCAGGGTCTCAGCAGCGGTGGCAATAGTGTATGGCGGCAGTGCACTCTGCTCATCCCAGTACTTGTCTTTTTCCATAGCTGGCAGGTTTTGGTACATGTCATCCACAGATAGTAGGGAGACCTATGGAATGAGAGCAAAGGACATTAGTGGGGTGAGCCTCAGGGTGCAGCTATAGAGGTACAGTGATAATGGTCATACTCTCCATTATTTGCCTCACCTGCAAATTTCGGTCTATTAATCTGTTGGTTTCAAAGGTCATCATCGTCTTCTCCAAAAGGTTTGATGTTCTGCTCAGCCACCTGGAATACAGACAATGGGTTATTCAGGTCATCATAAAGGGTTATATACATTGTATATTGCCCACAAAGGTAATTCGGAATCAGATTCCTTAAAACAGGCTCGGAGTAGCCCACAGAGAAACAGGGAAAAACCCCCGGGAGCCCCCTGAGATGGCAGACCTGGAGTTAAAAAAACAGGAGGATAAGGGAGGCAACAATTAGGTTGGCCCCCCAAAAAACTCCTGGTGGGCCCCCAAAATGAAACTTAGGGGGTCCAAGCCCCCAGGGTTTTGCCCTTTTAGAAAGCTAAAATTCGCTAGGAGTTAAATTTGAAAACAAAGGGGTTAATTTCTGCACACCCAAATGGAGTTATCTCCCAAGTCCTAAATTGGGATGTTGGGATACCAATATTTGGGGCGCCCCGTGGGGAAAAAATTAAAACCCGGCCCAAGGGAAAAAATTTTAGGGACGAAATACAAAGGAGAACTGCAAAATTAGCTGAGAAGATGGGGACACCCTGAGGGAAAAATAAACCCTCCTTTGCCCCATGACAGGGGGCAAAAAATGGTTTCGGGTGGTGGGGCCCCCAGGGGAAGCTCTGCAATTATAAAGTCCCCCAAGAAGAAATAACTCAACCCTTTGGCTTTCCCCCAAATCTGCAAGGGGTTTTACCTTAGCTGGACCTGTAGGGTATTGCTTCTTTTAGCCTTTTTCCTGGGGCCTTCCCCTGTTTTTGGCCCCCCTCAAAAACAAATTAACCCCTCCCCCATTTTCCCCGGGGGTTTTCGGACTGTTTTTTTCCTCGGGGTGGTTTTTTATTTTGCTTCTGGGATTGAAATTAAGCCATTTTTTTATCTTTCCCTTTATTGTAACTAGGTTTTTGTTTTCGGGGTCTCATGCCCTTCTTAATTGCTTAAATGATCCAATCCCTTTTGTTTTGTTTTTTTTTTGTTTTGTCTTTTGGGGTCGTTGTTCTCTACCCTTTGGGGGTTTTTCCCCCCATCCCAAATGCAGTTAAACAAAAAGGAAAAACCCCCGTCCCCTTTCCCCTCCCCTTGAATGTTTTCTGGCTGCGCTTTTTCCCGTGTTTTTACTTTTGTTAAAAAAAGCATTTTAAAAACTGCAGCAAAATTCTTTAAAAACTTATGGCCCTTTATTTTAAAAACCCCTTTTATTTTTTTTTATTATGTTCAAATTTTTTAAAATTTTTCCATTTTTGGTTTCTTGAAAAAAAATTTTTCCTCCAACCCCGTTTTTTTTTTAAAAAAATCAAATGTTTTCAAAATTTGAAAATTTTCCATTTTTTAATTTTAAAAAATTTTTCCCGTTTAACTAAAAAGGTTTTGGAAAATGTTACATTGGTTTTTTTTAATTTTTTTTAATTTTTTAATTTTTTTTAAATTTGGGGGTTAAAATTTTTGAGAATTTTTCCTTTTTTGAAATTTTGCCACAGTTTATTGGGCCATTTGTTTGAAAACTTTGGGGGGGTTGTTTGAAAAAAGTGGGTCCCAAATAACTAAATTAAAACAAAAGCCCCATTTAGGGGTTTTTTCCCAAAAGTTTTTTATGAATTTAAGGGAAAAAGGGGTAAAAAAAAAAACCCTTTTTGGGCAATTTTTCAATTGAAAACCTTATTTTTTAGAAAGGGGGATGTTAAAAAAAAAATTTTTTTTTCCGAATCCCTTTTTTTCTTTTTGGGAAAAAAACCCCAAAAGGCCCCGGGGCCCTGTTTGATTTGCAAAATAAAATTCAAGTTGTAAAACCTTCAAAGACCCCAAAATTTTATTTTTCCACCCTTCGGGCTTTTTTGGGGGTTTAAATTTTGCATTTTTGGGGGGCCATTTGTTACAGTTTTTCACTGGGGTGAAAAAAAAAAAAAAAGGTTCGAGTTTTTTGGGTTTTTTCTTTTCTTTTTTCCTGGGTTTTTTTGGATATAATTTTTAAGGGGTTTTCTTCCATTAAAGGTTTTTCAGTTTTAAAACAAAAAGGGGTTTTTTTGTAAAAAAAAAATCGTTTTTAAAATTTTTTTTTATTTTTAAACCATACTAAAAAAGGGGGTGTCCCCGGTAAAAGGGGGCCTTTTTTCGGAAAATTGAAAAAATTTTCCCTTTTTCGGTTTGGTTTTTAAAAAAAAAATTTTTTGGGTTCCCCCTACCAAAACCCTTTTTTTTTTATTTCCCTGGAGTAAAAAAAGAGATTTTTTTCATCTAGTGGATGTAATTTTTTTTTTCTGGCCTTTTTCTACACCTTTTTGGTTTTTGGCCTTTGTTTACACTTTTTGGCACTTATTTGGCCCTTGTTTTTTGTTGTTGTTGTGGACAGAGACCAAGCACAATAGCATTTTACAGTGAGTACGGAAAATGTTCAGATCCCTTTACATTTTTCACTCTTTCATTCATTGCAGCCATTTGGTAAGATCCAAAAATTTCATTTTTTTGTTACTGTCTGGCCCAACCTTTAAATGTTTTCTTGAGTTCTCCACCTTCTCTCTTTTTTCTTTTATTTACATAGAGTAATCTCTAAGAAACTTTTAAACTGTGTCAATTTCCTTTTAAATCCTCTAATAAATACCATTTGGTTAAGGAATATTGTTGTACTATTTCTCTTCTCATGATGAAAATATTATTAATGTAATAAAGTCCGACCAACCTGTGTGTACACGAGAGGAACACTGATCCAATCATAATGGAAGAGCAGGCTGCACTTGGCGCGGTACTTATTCAGCTCCTGAAGAGACAGAAGTGAGAACAATCCGCACATTATAATGATATTAATATAATGTAGCTAAATTCCAGGATGGAACAAGGAATCCTGGGCCCTAAAGATACAATGATTAAGGGCCCCTGTCAGTTGTGACCAATTTATTTATAAATTACACAAAAGGGCATCTTAAAATATAAATTGTAAGGGTCAGTTTTAGCCCCTGAACATTACAACGAGCTTAATAAAATTTGTAAAAATGTAAAAAAAAAAATCAGCTAAAATACAAAATGAAAGGTATGTGTTTAAAAAAAGCAAAACAAATTCCCAAATATTCGTTACATATATACAGTATGTGCAAATAAAACAAGGTCAGAGCATGTAGGATCCCTAAATTAAAGAAATGGAGAGCTGATCAATGGAGACCAAAAGGAAGCAGAGCTACTGAATAGGTTCTTGTTTTGGATGTATGATCCAGTCAAATAGCTATTGGGTATCAGGTGTGAAATGTTTCCATTTAGGGTAAATTGGTGCATGTCCTATGCAGACTTGGACTGTCTCACAGGGGAATAGGTAAAAGCCTGGATGGGTTTTTGAACATGGTTGACCTGGAGGTAAGAGGTAGAATATAAGAGGCATGTACGGTATGTGCATTCATCTATAGTAACTGTGAGGTGGGCCCCCTGTATCAATTCCACAGGTGGACCCCAGAATTAGCGCCACTAGTGGGCCCTAAATACCTCAATCCGAAACTGGTCCTATGGGTTCTGAATTTCTCTGGATCAAAAGAAGAAACAAAGTTTTAAAATTGCCTATTCCCTTCCCCTTCATTCACATCTTAGTCCTGCTCCTGGTGGGTATACAGTATGTCTTTCTTCAGCTATATTAACTATGTACTATAGAGGGATAAAATCTAAAATATAAACTTTCTCAATTATGCTTTATTATGAATATCAAAGCATTCCACCTGTAATTCAGTTTAAAAAAAAAACAAAAAAAAAAAACGCTGGCCCTTTGAGATAGCTCTGAAGTTGGGCCAAGTGGGCACATGACAGCTTGATGAATCACTATGTTGCCAGCTGTGTGAAAGTCACTGCTTCTGAGCTGGGAGTGTCCACTGTGCTGGGGGTATCCTGTAGGTCTACATCATGTGCACACCAGCAGCAGTGTAATATAGATGCCTGTGTGCTATGGAGGAGGAGGCTGAAGCAACAGGTAAACCCTGTCACACTATGTCCACAGTGTGCTGTGCCTGCAATGTATGTAGTGAGAGACTCAGATTACCCTGTACAAGCAGCTATGCCCTCAGCTACCCCTGCACAGTTGGTATCTTGCACAGAATGATAAGGATCTCCTGAGTTACAAAGTGAAAGTAAAACTTGTTCCCCTGTAAAACTGAGGGAAATCCTCTGGATTGCTAATGATGTGTATTTAAGAAAAGTCTTATAATTTCATCTACTATCAATTTTTGTGTTTTTGTGTGGAGGTGATATGTGGAACTCCTGGGTCCTGATGCGAAATTTGTTGCAGGACTACATTGCCCCTCACAAAGTCAACCACAGTCATATTAGCCATAGCCTCTGCCTGTCAGTGCCAGTGCCCTCCCCACCCCCCCAAATGATATACTCAAATACACAGAATATAATCAGACATATTTATACATACAGATTGTACAGCAAGAACTCACTTCTATGAGGAGTTTCAGGGCGACGTCATCCCTTACTCTGCCGTCTCTTCGAGCCTGAGCAGCCAGGTTGGTGAACCACACACAGGGGATCCAATACTTATTGAAGTCTGATGATAAACTCTCATATTTCTTTAGCTCCTCATGAGTCATGAAACCTAGAATATGAATAAAACATCACTGTTCACCCTCCTGCTTCTAGAGGTAATCCCATATATATTGAGACTATAGGGAGCAGGACAGAATTTACTAACCCAGACCCTAAAACCCAGACAGCTTGACTTGATACTGATTCCTTAGTCACTGATCTTGGCCTGATTATAACCCTCCGTGGCTCCACTATATTAAGGGACCACAGCAGTGGTAATATGATTAATAGATATCAAATATGTGTTTCTTTTTTGGGGCAATTGGCATTTGTAATGGGGAAAAGGGTGGTGTAGGTGTTTTCAATTTAACTTTTGTGTTTGTTTTACGGTGTGTGTTTTATTTTCACACTTCTTTTTATATTTATACTTATTTTTACTTGTCCCAGTAGGGGACTTAACTCAGCGATCTGTCAATCTCTGGTACAATACATAGCAGTACATAGCTCTACAGCTATGTATTGTAACTTTCACTCCATATGCCCTCAGGGTGTGTTTTCTGACCTCTGAAAAGCACCTACAGCAGCCAAATCCCTCCAAATTGAATGGGAACACCACCACATCTCAGGAACCCTAATTAACTTCAACCCCAACTCTAACTAAAACTCCAAGCCTAACCCTAATTTAAATCCTAACCTAAGCTGTAAGTCTAACCCTTACACCAATCCTACACCAAACTCATACCCTAACTCCAAACCTGTATCTAATTAATTCCCCAGCCCTAATCCTAGTTCCAACCCAAAATAAACTGTAATTCTAACCCTCAACCCAACCCTAATGCCAACCCCAACTCTAACACCAACCCTAACCCTAAGAAAAGGGTCATTTTTTTATATTTTTTTCTTACATAACTTTTATAAAAATTTTCACAAAACAATTGAGTCCTTAGTCACTGGCCTTGGCCTGATTATAACCCTTGTAAATCTCTGCACATTCCAGTGTGCTTAAGAAATTATCCCCATTATCCTCCCACTGGTCCCACCTGCTTCCACTATATGTTCCATCGTCGGGAATCTTTTGAGCACTCGGACACTGACGGATCGTAGGATCAGCACTGACGACAGGTTGGCGTAGCGGATCAGACTGCGTCTGAGCATACGACCCCTCTCATCCCCTCCATGGACATTGCTGGACACCACACACATGAGCTGGTCTGGTAGGGGGATGCTGGTGTACTGAGCCCACCAACGCTGAATGACCAGATTGACATAGAACCCCAGGACGAAGCTGAGAGGGATAAGGTCAGTGTATTTATTGCAGTACTTGACGACCGTTCAAACAGCCTCTTCTGGTTTTCTTTAAGGGCATGTCTGTCCAAAACATAGGTGGAAAAAAACAAGTTAACTGTATACAGTAGACTTCTTTAGATTAAAGGGGTTGTATCATTTCATTAAATGGTCTTCAGAATAAGCGGACAGTGAAAACAAGCAACTTTGCAATTGGATGTAATTGGCAAAGCTGTCTTGTTCTCACAGTATTCCTTATCTTCTGTTTCTGTAAACAAACTTCTCCAGTGCTGGTCGGATCCCTCCTCCTTGCATTCATTAGCTGAGGGCTCTAATAATTTACATTCTGTTCAGCCTCCGGACGGCTGTATTCACGAGCTTGCATTCCTGCCTCTCAACTCAGAATTAGGGGTCGTGAACAATTTCACTCTATACAGTTAGCTGCCTCCTCATTGACACTGCAGCTGTCTCTATAATCAGAAAACAGCATTATTGTGCCACAGTGCCTTAATGCTCCTGCGTGTAAACATGAAGGGAGACGGGTCTGTGCCGAATTCAACTGTAGCAAGCGTCCAGCTGTGAGAGATCAGTGCTGAGTTCATGGAAGACTGTTTAGACTGAATGCAGGTATGTAAACAGCTCTTACAAAAAATAAGACTGCAGAGGGAGAGGACAGTGACATGTGGAGGGGTGGGGGCACACACTGGAGCCAGCATGAACAGTGAAGGGGGGATGATGTCTTCCCTTTTCAGTTAAGAAACGCCCAGCTCGGAGGGGAAGAAACGCCCCTGAATTTCAGGAAATAAGAGGATCAAGCTTCAAGAGAACAGCCGAACTGATGAAGCGATACATCCCCTTTAAGCCTTGTGTGCCACAACTGATACAAAGCTCTGAATCCCTTCACAGCCACAAAGTGACAGGATACAATTCTGCTGCTGCCACCACCAGGGGGAGCTCACCGCATACAGAAATATACATCTGATATTAAACTCAGTAGCTAATCTATCTGCAGTGAGCTTCTCCAAGTGGTGGCAGCAGCAAAATTACATCATGTTTCTGGCTACGAAGGGAAGCAGGGGATTAGGAGTTTGATATTATTGCTTCATAAACTGCAAAAACTTTGTGATGGGAGAAGAATATTAAAAGGTAAGGGAACTTCTTAAAAATGTTAATACTACCCCATATTCATAGGTCTGCTTATAGATTATAGTTAGACTTATCGATATCTACAAACCTTATATAAAAAAAAAAAAAAACAGCTTTGTGAACAAATCAGTAAATATGAATGTTTAAATTTGTTGACAACAAGCAGAGGTCTAAAAATAATGAGGAACTAAAATAAAGTCATATGGAAAGTTACTGAACTGTTCATAATACAGTGATTACACTTTATTTACAAAGGATTGGATGCACCTTGATCCTGTGAGTGGAGGATGGGTTCGGGCTGCGCTGTCAGGTTTACATCACTATTAATTTATTGTTATATTTGAAGAATAATTTATGTCTTGACTCTTATATTTGCCATATCTGTCACTACGGTCATAACTCACCCCTCCCACAGCAGATTATATGCCCAATGTTACTATGTTATTTCCCACCATTACCCTAATCTGCACTGCACTTACTCATAGACTATAGGTCTGTGCAAAGCTATGAATAGGGATGTTATCCAAATCTGGTGAATTGCTGGAAGAGATGTTCCTTGTTAGAACATAGTTGATGCTGAATTTCTTCTTTCATTTTTCTGCAATGGACTGCTGGATGGCCCAGACTGGGAGAGTGAAGAAAAGTGAGGCGGTGACTTTTCTCAATCTGCTTCTTGTCACTTTTGTATACATTTTTGATTTTTGTGGGTTGTAACTGACCAATGGTGTCACCCTGGTGTTGTATAATGGGGCACACTATATTGGGTCTCAGTGTCCCTAGTTCAGTAGTAAACCCCGATCGTGAGAAGTCATTTCAGAGTATCTGTCCTTTATTTCATTAGATATGGACAGTGCATAGTACCACGTCTCCATTTCCTTTTAAATTCTGGTTGATTCGAAGTATCTGCTCTTCTTCTGTATATAAGGAAACTGCACAGTACCACTTCTCCAGTCATGTAAGATAGGTGTAATTTTAGTATTTGTTCTTATTCTGTATGCAATGACAATATACAGTACCACTTTTTAGTACCCTGCTCATATTCTGTATATATGGACACTACACAGTACCACTTCTCCAGCCCCTTTATGCTAGGGTGTTTCGTAGTATCTGCTCTTATTCTGTATATAAGAAACTGCACAGTACCACTTCTCCAGTCATGTAAAAAATAGGTGTAATTCTTATTATCTGTTCTTATTCTGTATGCAATGACAATATACAGTACCACTTTTTAGTATCTGCTCATATTCTGTATATATGGACACTACATAGTGCCACTGCCCTAGTTCTGTATATATGGACACTACACAGTACCATTTCTCTAGTTCTGTATATATGGACACTGCACAGTGCCACTTCTCTAGTTCTGTATATATGGACATTGTACAGTACCACTTCTCTAGTCCAATATAAGTGGACACTGCACAGTACCAGATCTCTAGTTTCATAAATATGGACACTGCACAGTACTGCTTCTCTAGACCTGTATTCTTAGGGTCGTCTGCACAGTACCACTTCTCTATTCATGTATGCTTGGTATAATTCTTAGTATCTATTCTTGTTCCATATAGATGGACACAGCACAGTGCTGCTTCTCTGGTCCTGTATGCTGCATGCAATTCTCAGTATCTGTTTTATCCTGTCTGTATTAATACCTTAGTACTGCTTCTCCTTTCCTGTGTGCTGCGTGCAGTTCCCGTTATTTGTTTTATCCTATACATACGCTGCCCACAAAAACTTAGGGATATTTGGCATTTGCTTGAAATTTCAGGCTGAACATAACATTTCTTGAAATCGTTTTAAATTAACTAAATTAGACAGTTACTTAAAGGGGTTTTGCCCGATGTTTGTTGTGTGGATCCCCAAATGGGTTTTTAATCACTTTTCTAAATATATGTGATTAAAAAAAAGGCAAGAAGAGCATAGGCTGCCTTCCCGCCCTTATTTTCTAAAAGCTTCACAATGGGGCCTACAAGAGCTCTGGGGGGGTTTTGCACAGAGAAAGCTTTTATCTGAGAGACTGAGCTAAAAAGTTTTTCAAGGCACCGGTAGAAAAAGTTTTTTTTTGTATACAGAAAAAACTATTTGTTTTGTTTATCGAGTAGACCCCCTGCTTTATCGATGCAGAACAAAAAGCTCTGTGGAAAAAGCTGTTTTTCTTTTGTATACAAAATCCACAAGTTGGTTTAAAATTCAGTGAACTTTTTCAACAATCCCTTATGCCCTTCTCTGGCTGGCAGTCTCTCCTCCCCACTCCTTGCTTTTTACATTTGCTTCTTAGCAATAAGGCACGTCGGCAAAACCCCCTTAAAACTTTAGGAGCCGTTCAACTGTTCGTTTTCAGCACTTTTTGCAAAAATTTGCTGATCGTAAAAGGAGTTTAAATGGCAAAAACACAACAGGTGTTGGATTTTTTGAATCGCCAAATTATTTTAGTGGATCAATTTGAATTTGGGATTTAAACAGTCCTAGTCCTCATGATGTTCATATTTTGAAATCACGAGACCAAGACAACACTTTACAATTGATGAACATCATGACATCATGATGATGAAAAAAAAGAAAAAAAACCCTATAGTTATCACATTACCTCCCCATTGTGAGACTTCAAGAGGATGCTCTCAGTGGAAGTGGCCGGCGAGCTTTGAGTGTCACAAGTAGGGCGGGTTGTATCAAATTTCAAGCGACGGGAAAAAGGTCCAAAAAAGGCAAAAGAAGGGACGCCCTTTGGCTCCATCACACCTGATGACATTACATTGTAAACAATGCCCTGGGGAACCCGGGGAATGAATGCCCCACAACCCAGGAACTTTTAAAGGGGAGGGAGAGGGAAAGCCACACGACCTTTAAAATAACGCTTACACAGTGTGGTCTCGTACTACACAATTGGCAAGGGTACCGACCACACCACCAGCCTCAGGCATTACCCAAAACAGGGCCCCGGGAGCATAAAAGGGACGAGGGACCAGGCCCCTCATGCTTTTTTCATGAGAAAGTCAATTCACTCTGACGAAATGATGGCCACCAACGCTGCTAGAGACGTCAATGAGAGCGTTATGACATCAGCCAGGCAGGTATCTTTGACAGTTTTCTAGCATGCAGATCGACGATTTAAAAAAGGTTTCATATGGTTTACATGCACGTGGTTGCCTCTACTTCCCTAAATGTGCCTGGATTTTTGCGGGTCATCATTCGGTTTCCCCCAGGCATTTTGGGTTACAAAGAAGCAGTCAAAGTGTGGAAAGGATAAAGGACGTCCCCTTCTTTGCTTTCTGGCTCTTCCATCTCTCTTTTGCAACCTTCCGATACACCTGTACACCAAGCTCAGGGGGACTTCCATCTAGAGACCTGCTTTTAAGCCTTACAATGGCGAGGGACTGTGTCAACGTAAGTTTGTTCTCATGATATCAGAATGTGAACAGCATGATGAAGAGGACTGTTTAAATCCCAATTCAAATTGATCCCTAAATTTATTGGGCGATTCAGGGATCAAACAATTTTGCCATTAAGCTCCTTGCTAGAGATCAGCAAGTTGTGCAAAAAATACTGAAGCAATGAACAATAGGACAAAAGCAATCTAAAGTTAAGAGATGATCTCAATTAGTTCGTTTAAAATAAAATCAAGAAATTTTATGTTCACCCTGAAATTTCAACCAAAAACCAAGTATCCCTATCTTTATGTGAGCAGTGTATAGACACTGCACAGTACCACATCTCTAATAGGAGTAATTCTCATTCTCTGGATTTGGAATAGAAGTGGGGGTGGCTCACCTGTATATGACGCTCAGTAAGGCATAGCAGACAGAAAATACCAGGAGCTCCTTGTACAGTAACTTGTAGATGCTTCCTTTCCAGCGGAAGAGAAGTTTGGAGAAGCCACCAAATCTGGCATTGGCCACTTTTAGGGTGTAAGAAACAGTCATTACGTCTCCTGCCGAGAAGTAAAGGAGATGACAATATAAACCTGTAAATATCTCCTCCACTGCCACAGAGGTCTCCAGCCCGTGGCTCTCCACTACAAATCCCAAAAAGTCCTCTCAAGAGTTGGAGAACCACAGGTCGGAGACCACTACTCAGACGTGGATACCATCATCGGGCTCCTCCTTCTCATTTACATTCAGGATCTCTAATAGAAAAAAAACATAAAAGGTGCCTATACACATAAAAAAAGTTAGCAGAACCCATGAGCTCGGGCAGGACTGAACGACTATCTTATCTGTATGGGGAAGGGAGATGCCAAGTCTTTGCGAGAGAAGAGAGAATAGAAAGTTTGGGCATATTTAAAGGGACACTACCATCAACATTTTTCTTCTCACATACTGCCAAGCAATATGTGACTATTACATGGATTTTTTTTTCTTTAATGTTTTAACGTTCCCTATGTACATGGTTTGTTTTCCTGACTTCCCCTTTGAGCTCTGATAGCTCAGCAGTGAGAGGATTGCTTGATGGTTGCTCTTCCCGGCCGGCTATGGCCTGAAAGGTGTAATTGTTAGTAGCTGGACCTGATAATTGTGAATAAAACCCCTCCCCAGAGCAGGAAAAGATGACCCCATTATCCTTTCATGTATTGCTTTTTTCATTGCCCTGTTGTCCAGTCTTATCTTATATATCCCTGTCCAGAGACAAATATAGCATTCATTGTTTAATTACCTACTATATGTAATGAGACTAAATAGAGATAAGCAGCAGCTATGGTAAAGTGAGATTAGTCTGCCCCGCCATTCAGGAGTTTTAAACACAGTTAGAAGATTTTATATGTAATTAGACATAGTATAGGACTGATGAAATAAATTAAAAAAATACTGGCAAAAATTTTTCTGATGGAAGTGTCCCTTTAGTTCAATAGCTAACTTTTTTTGTTTACAAGGGAAGTCTGCAGAGATCTCTGGAGGGGACAAAGGGGACTAAATGGGAGACAGAGGAGCCTGGGAGGGACAAAAGTGTCTGGAGGGAACAGAGGTTTTAGAGCAGATAAAGCCGCCTGGAAGTGACAGGGGAAATCAGCAGAGATCTCCTGAAAGGAACAAATGGGACTAAAAGGGAGACACAGGAGCCTGAAGGGGACAAACGTGTCTGGAAGTGCCAGAGGTTTCTGGAGAAGACAAAGGATTTGGAGGTGTATGGAGGGGACAGAGCTGTCTGAAAGGGGGATGGAGGGGTCTAGAGGAGGGACATAGAGGTCTGGGGAGAAACAGAAGAGTGGACAAATGTGTCTGGAGGGGACAGAGGTTTCTGGGGAAGGCAAAATGATTTGGAGGTGACAGGTATCTGGCAGGAGGAGTCTGAAGGTGGAACACAGGAGTCTACAAGGACAGAGGAGTCTGGGGAGGACAGGGGGGTCTGGAGGGAACAGATGAGTCAGAAGAGGGACCATAGGAGTCTCGGAGGACAGAGGTATCTGTAGGGGACAGAGGAGTCTGGAGGAGACATAAGGGTCTGAGAGGGGGACTGAGCAGTCTGGGGGGTACAGAGGTGTCTAGCAGAAGATGGATGTGTCTGGAGGGGAGAGAGGAGTCCAAAGGTGGGAACACAGGAGTCTAGTAAAACAGATAAGTTTGGAGGAGACAGAGAGGTCTGGAGAAGACAGAGGGGTCTAATAGAGGGAGAGATGAGTCTGGAGAAGACAGAGGGGTCTAATAGAGGGACAGATAAGTCTGGAGGGGTTTGGAGAGAAACAGTGGAGTCTCAGGGAACAAATTTGTCTGGAGGGGACAGAGACATATAGCTGTAGTTTACTCCCCTCTCCAAATTGAAAATGTGTATGTGGAAGCTGGACAGCATAGCTCTTGGCAGATATTGAAGGTATATGAGCAGCTTTAGTCCAAAAAAAGTCATTTAACAGTCCTACAAGAATTCTCCCCTCATGTTCCCGGATCTCTCAAATGATGAATGACATTGACTGTGTTAGTTATTACTCATCTTTTCTAGAATCAGAAATATGGATAGGTCTAGTTATGCCATAAAACACAAGGGGATATTATTTGTTTACAACTTTTTATCACCTTTCATTAAGGGGTCTAGGAAAACTGGGTCGCTGCATTAGTGGGAGCTGTAATGTGACTGAACATCCTATTTAGAGATACATGTTATACAGATACGTCTAAAATAATTTAATTAAGTCATTTAAATTAAAGAGCACAAGATGTTGACACCGGGATTCGAACCTGAATCTTTATCAAGCTCCTTAAAGAGCTTTAAATCTTTTTGGTTGTCTATTAAAAGGACAAAACTGTAAGTTTTATCATTTTAATATAGGCTAGCAAAAACATGAAGATAAGACATAACTTGTATCATTCTGCTTCTAAGAATTGCATAAAATATATTAAAATACAGTATGACTATTTGAATATTGTCTTTTTAATATACCTGATGCAATTCTTAGAGTTTATGAAGGTATAATATAGGGATTGTGACTTACCTGAATGTACATGGAACGCTCTGTAGACAGGAGCCAGCCCACTGATCGCTGGGATCCTTATATAGGGAGCAGTGTTCTGGCTGTGATCCCATCTTGATTTATTGGCTCATAATTTTGGGTATAAATTAATCTGTGAGCACACAAGCTCATCGTATGCATTGGATTCTCATGCACAGAGCTGTGTCCACAAACGTCGCAATGCATCAGCTCATCATGAACTTTTGATAATCGATTTACCTTTTATACATTTTTACTCCGGCTGGTCACTGCATCGTGTCATCTCATCTCACATTCACTTCCAAATGCTCATGACAAAGGATATAAGGAATTGTTTACAGTCAGTGGAATATCATCACTCCTGTTATGGGGCCAATGGTGGAAAGGGCCCGAGCTGAAACTGTTTTCCCTGCTCACATAGACACAGTCATAGTCAGGCCCGGACTGACCATAGGGCAAACCGGGCATTTGCCCGGCGGGCCGCTGGCGTCCGGGCCGCAGGGCCGGCTCGGATCGCCCGCCGAGGAGGACGGTGGTCCCCCCCAGCGGGCCCCGATGCCGGCACCCGGGCCCTCAGGGGGGGCAAGGCCCCCCCGCACCGGACCCGTG